>CABHPP010135812.1:30405-57025 GCA_902168425.1 Peromyscus attwateri | reverse complement strand
ACACACACACACACACACACACACACACACACACACACACACACCTCGAAAAGCACAGGATTTGATGGTTTGTAAATGAAAACAGCCCGACAGAGGCTTTCCCAGACCTGACAATAACCCAGTGTTACATGATGGGTTATGAAAGACTGTTCTCTGAACTAGTTAATAAAGACCTAAGTTTGAACCACCCTGACGTCCTCACTCAAATGAAAGGCCCAGATTATTTTCCCGGGAAGAGAGTCACAAATTCTGCAGCACAAACCTGTGTGGGAAATGCTGCAGGTGGGCCTGGGAATTACATTCTGCTGCTTTTGTGGATTTCGACTGGCTTTTCAATATAAATTAATTCCTAAATTGTGACTTCTTTCCTCATTTAGGTTTTGTTTTCTTTTGTATCTGATCCCTCCCTCTCTCCCGTCCTTCGAGGAGGATTAACAGAATCGAATAAACTTGATGCCCACAAAATTAAATCTGCTCTTGATGAAACATTCACCTTCCTCTATCCACAGATGGAGAAAATGACGCCCAGGGAGGTTGTCGGATTTGCCTGAGGGCACACAGCTAGAATGGAACTGCTGGTCCTGTCACACTTGGCCTCATCCTCGGCTTGGCCACTCAGTGGCTGTCTCACTCTGGGTGCCGTTTAATCCTCGTAACTTCAGTTTCATGCCTGGCTTTCTGCAGAGATTCATAATCTATGCTGGAAGACAAGCCTTGCCATCAGATCCCCCTTACTTACATCAACAAGATGTGGTGGGGGGCCGAGGTGGGAAACAGCAAGAACCTCCTCCAGGGACCTACCCTTCCCACCCCAAGCTGAGCTGCCTTGGGAGCAGTCACACCTCTTCAAACAAACCCAGGCACCTACAAGGGTCCCAGGAAGAGAAAGGAAATGACATGACAAGTGTGAAGCTGAGCGGTCAGGAGCAGGGACACCATGTAAATGAGTGTGAGTACTTCCCCTCTTGGGGTCAAGTTCACCCCCTGCACAAGGCCTATTGGTCGCCTTTTCTGGACACTTTCCTTCATACCACTGAGAGAACCTGGGGGCCATTACCATCCTTTATGGCTTTACGAAACCCAGAGACGGACCAAATGTCTGCTGTGACAGACTTTTTCTTCCTCCCATACCCAGGGCAGCCCACATAGATCTAACCAGAAAAGCAGGCTTTGTTCTAAAGACTCACCATGTTTCCTCAATGAAAATTCTATTTGACAGCCACCAGAAGGTTCACAATGGAGGGCACTGAGAGCTCTGGCTTTATTTTCTCCCCTCCCATTTGTGCGCCCCCACCCCAGGCTTTTTTTTTTTTTTTTTTAAGCTATTTCTTTTATTCAAGAAGCACTTGCTTTTCGGTTCTCTAGACCACTGGTCAGCTTAATCTGTATCTGGACACATGCCTAAGTAGATGCTTTGATATTAGAAGTTTATCATTCTGAGGCAGTCAAATCTTGAAAAATCAAAAGATTTACACTTTCAAGCATTAGTGACGGGAAATTTCACTTAATTCCTCGGCTCAGGCTATCATGTCCCTACACACAGAATAAGGGCATTATGCAACCATCCCCTTTCCATGTAAAGTGGAGACCCCTAAAAAAAAAAAAAAAAAAAGCAAGCATGATGAGTGCTTCAGAAATCGCTGCATGAGAATATTAAAAAGCACTGTTTTCAGCGGATTCATTAGAGGATAGAAGTTTAAGCAGCGGAGGGGTGGTTTTCATATGAATGTTGAGTGCTGCTAGGCACAGACAAGAGCCTACTGGGTACACAGAAAACCAAGTCTTTTCAAAGGCGTGGAGGAGCTATGAGTGACAGGTAGAGAGGGGGCTGTTCAGATAAGAGGCGGACATTACTAAACCCTTTTCAAAGAAAACTTGGAAGATTTCTGTTGGGCTGTCTTCCTTGAACTGTCACAAACAGCAGCAACACAACTGTAAGTGGGTGGTGTTCAGTGCCACATCTGTGCCATTTATACGCCAGCTGCCAAGGGCTGCCATGATGGAGAATTAGCATTAAAGAAGGATCCAAGTTACTAGGTCACCATACAACATAGGGAGCATGTTCTGAAACGAGACATAGCGCCCAACAAGCCATACAAACCAAAACCAAAATAAAAGCTCCTAGCTGAACACTAAATAAATAAATAAGTAAGTAAGTAAATAAATAAATAAATGAATGAATAAAACCTCCGATGAATAAAACCTCCTTCTTTCTTTCTTAATTTTGAAATCTCCTTCTGTGTAAACAGTGCCCAGGTCCCTACAGGAAAAATAAACAAGCCACATTTCCCCTTGTCTAATACAGACTGTACGAACTGAAGCTGGTGGAAGAGACGGGACTTATAGCACAATTCATCCTCCTTTGTCCAAACAGCAGAGAAGGAACCAAAGTTGGAAAGTTCAGAGTGAACAGGTGGGAGTGGGGAGGTGAAATCAGAATGAGTCTAGTATCTAGTGGGAGCTCTTTATCAACCTCTACATCCCTCTGTCTTCATTGGCCCGGGAAAACTTACCTGGATTAGAGGTCCAAATGGTAGTTCTTGGAGCCCCGAGGTTCTGCAGAGGGGCCTCTTGAGGAAGCCACGTTAACAAAGGAGTAAAGACAAAATAAATGGAGTGGGGCTTCCTGTTGTGGGATATTTTGATCACACTCTGACACTCTCAAGACTGAAAATAAAGTTTACTTTGAATCGGAGGGCGGAGCTAGCTCCTAGCTCATCAAAATTAGCCATAGAGGTTTTGGAGGACTGAGGACATATAGAGAGACACAGGAAGCAGTAGGGTGGGGCTTAGAAAGAGTCTCAGCTTTTTTGATTGAGGAAGGAGAGAGAGAGGAGGTCACTGGTTGCTTTTCCACCACTTTTCTGATCATTCAGGTTCTTACTCCAATATTTGACTCCCGAGTTTTTATTGATAAAGAATAATTAGATAAATGCTTCAGCCTACAGCTGCCTCTCTACTCCAAATGGATCAGAGTTTGATCATTTTGTTGTTGTCTTGTTTTTGAAACATGTAGCTGAGGTTGGCTTCTAACTTGCAATCCTCCTGCCTCAATCTCCTAAATGCTGAGATTACAGCCTGCACCACTACACCCAGCAGATTTCATCCGTTTACTGTGTAAAAATTTTCTATTTAAAAAGTTTCTTACCAAGACAATTTCTAGCTTAACATGGCCCCAAAGCATTAGACCAGAGCACATGGTATTTTTTAAAATCTTTCTGTGGTATCTATATGGTTCTCTAGAATATTGTTATAACAATTCACTACTGACTGGTTAATATTGATCCTTAAGTCTGTAGACTATGATCTCTTATTCCTAGGTACAAGGGGAGAAACTGAAACTCCTAAATTACACAGTACAATAGCTGATAGGATTCAACCCTGGAAATGCCTAATATCAAAATTGTGGAACTCAAATCTGTTTTCATCCTTAAAAAAATAAACCTCATTGTCAAAAAGAAACTTGTTTTGTTTTTTGTCTTAGTGTTTGAGACAGAGTGTTTCTCTATAACCCAAGTTGACCTCAGATTCCTAAACGCTGGGGTTACAGGCCAACACCACATAAACAATAACGTGTTCCCTCTATTCTTTGGACTCCTTCTTCACAAGGACCATCAAGCTCCTCGTGTTTGTTCTCTGACAGTAAAGACTTACCCTGGGGAGCAGAAGTGAATGGCCAGCAGCTCTGCCCAACAAGCGAATCTGTTGGGGACAGGGAAGCCCAAAATGTTGACAAAGCCACCAGGGCAGTAATGGTTGCTAAGAACTTTCAAGGCAAACAGAACTCCTAGAAGAGAATAGAGAACACACCACTATCAACAATTCAAACGCAGAGAGAATCATTGAGCACAAAGAAAATGAAATATGAAAACCATTACTTATGATTACATCCAACTTTCTACTCCGCAACACAGTCCGTGAGCACAGCAGTCAGATGCTTCGATGGATCCCGACAGGGAAGTTCAAACTGCTCCCAAGTATAGGACACAGAAGGGGGGAATGGGCCACCAGCAATGGTATCAAATGCCAGGGAACTGTCACTTTACAGCAGCTCATTTTGTGCTATATGGGTATGAACATGAACAAATACCAGTAACATGTATTCCTGTAGCCTCTACGGAAAAAACCCTGAAAGCCGAGTGTATGTCTTCTAGTGGAGCTGGAGTTATAGACAACTGTGAGCCGCCCAACAAGGGTACTGGAAATCAAACTTGGGACCTCTGGAAGAGCAGGATATGTTCTTAACTGCTGAACCGTCTCTTCATCATGGTATTTTAATGGCTTCTTGAGAGGCACAAGCAACATCATTCCCTCAGTAACCTTGGACCAATTCAGTTCTCCCCCTTCTATGCTCATGGGTGTTATGAAAAACTGTGGGAAATATCAAGTACAACCTGCTAAACTAAAGGTGGCACAGGCTGTCTTCTAGGCTTGTCCTTCAGGAATTCCTCCGATCCTTGGGTGTACTGGGAGAAAGGAAGGCTGACGTTTAGAGGTTTCATCTGCAAGTAGGATATCTACAGTCGAGACCTCATCTGCCCTGGGAAGCCTTCTGAGCCTTGAGGACCAGCTCGCAGTGAACCCCAGGCTTCTGTAGCTCCTTGATTGCCTATATGCAAGAATTCCACTTGCTTAATGTTACCGGTTGCATACAAGTGCATTATGCCTCACTGGACTCAAGACAAGTTGGTAAACAATGTACTCTGAGCCTGCTTCACGGGCATACGCAGTTTTCGAGAACACTCTTTTGTATGAGTCCCTTCATAGCATCACCACGAGGGAGCCGGGTGCACACTTCCAGTACTATAAAACTATCTTCTAGCAGGCCCTAGTTCTAAGTGCCTGAGAATGCAGATGCTGTATAACATGAGACAGCCTAAATGATGCCTTCTTAGACCCCAGTGAGTTTGCTCTTCAAGATGCAGGCCCCAGCAGCTGTTAACAACTCAGGATCCTGTCCCCTTATCAACTAGGAAAGGAAACGGGCAACCTCCCTCGTGGCCCTCACAAGTATTTCCTGAGAAAGGGCCCACCTTACCTGAGAACCCGACAGCACAGCTCTTTCTGAAGTCGGGCTGATTCATGAATTCAGCAAGAGCAAACTGCAGGAGCAAATACACCACCCCGGTGAGTAGGGAGAAGGTGGTGATGACGTAGGCAAACCACCTGCTTCCCAGTCTTCTCTCCAGCTTTATTCCTTTCCAGAGCATGGACACCATGTTGAAATACAAATGCCAGTCATCCACATGGTGCAAGGGGGAAAGCAGTAAACGCTGCCAGTCTTTTTGCTGGTAACACTTTTCCACGCTGAGGCAGGAATGGTACAGGGGCTTCAAAGGATTCAGGAAGAGCCAGACATTGAGAGCCAACGTTGCCAGGGTAACAGGTGGAATATTGTTGATCCCAATATGGAACACTTGAGAAAGGAGCATAAGGAGCCCAACGTTGATCCCTCTTGATCTCCGCTGCATGACTGGGTATCAGGAGCACAGATGGGGAACTGTGACTGAGGATTAGGAACCCAGGAAGGGACACAGAGAACAGCACCTGAAACACACATGCACATGAAGCCCATCAGCTGAGAACCCTGTGTTGCTAGGAAGAGAAGCACACACTGGCACATCCTACTTCTCTTCCCAACAGAGAGAGATATTTACTTTTACTAACTTCTTTCATGTTCTAAAATAGAAATTTTATCCCAGGTCCCAGTGGACTTAAGGACAGGCATGCTGTCCCTGACCAATATGACCAACGTGTAATGTATCCTCCTTATTAAAGTAATTGGTTAATTAAATTAAAAGGTAAGCCTAGCAACCTAAGTTTGATCCTTGGGCCCACAAAAAGGTGGAAAGAGAAAACCACCTCCACAAAGTTGTCATCTGACCTACACAGGTGTAATGTGGTATGCACACACACAATACACACATTATAGACACACACAATGATAGTAACAGTAATAATAATAGAAAAGACAAGGGCTAGGAAGAAGGCTCAGTGTGCAAAGCGTGCTATGTAAACATGAAAACCTGAATCCAATTATCCAGAGTGAGGACCAACATCTGAGGTTGCCCCCTGACCTCCACATGCATGCCATGGCACATGTGTGCCAGCATTCACACGTTAAGTTACACACACACATCATATACATGTACACATACACATCATATACACATAAGCACACATCATATATACATAAAAAAGGTAAAAAAAAAAAAAACCCGACAACTTGGATGATGTCAATCAACCTACAAAGACAATATGCAAACATTAAGTACTTTTAATCAAATCCTTGCCAAGTCTCTTTATCTCTTCCTTTATTTTTAGCAGAAACACTCAAAATGCCAAAAAGTAGGCTTGTGAGCATATTATGGTCTAACCGAATTTTCACATTACCTGGTGTCAACTCCCTAAATTCTTCATTGGCCATAAGCTTTTAAAAACTCACCTATGTGCCAAATCCTACACTGAAAAATAAAGTCCTTGTTTATAAGCTCACTTGTCACCAAGAAGTAAACCAACCACTGCCACGGGATGTTGTAAGCACAGAGAGGGAGCCCAGGGACACAGGCACACAGTTCCGCCGGAGGTGGCGACAGATTGTCTGTTCATGTGAGTTCATGAGTTAGTGACGAGGAAGAGTTCTGTGAGTCAGAGGCCCTCCACGTCACCCTCCAGACTGAAGCTGGCATTGTGACATGCTTTGGGTGACAGAAGCCCAAACCTGGCCCCAAGATGTGCTGCAGGTGTCTGTTCCTGTGTGGGCTTGTGTCTGGACCAGTCAGCACAGGCTCCTGTCCTCCGATGGTCCCGGCCACTGGCCAGCTAACCATGAGACATGAAGCTGCCTGGCTGACACAGATGTAAAGCGGAGGCCAATGAGCCCATCCTAATTTGAACCATGGAGAGGTTCAAGTAAGTCCTCTAGTGGTTTGGGAAGCACAATTACTAATACAGAAGGTACTGACTTTGGAGAGGGACTGGTGGTTCTTGTTCATGAGAGGACGGGGTCGGGGTGGGTAGAGACAGGCTAAAAACACATCCATAAAAAGGATCAAGGGTTTGAAAAGAAGAACAGAAAGTGGGGGATGGGGGGGGTCAGGTAGAGATACAGGAAAAACATGCAGAGATGGTAACAGATGTTCAGAAAAATGTTCATTTACTGATGTGTGTTTTCGTATGGAGATTTCTCAGCTACCAACTCCAGGTAGCAATAACTGAGCACACAAGACAATGCATGGGCTTTATAGAAATGATGCAACTATACTTTAATTTTAAAACATTAAAATATTTAAAGAAAAAAACATTAAAAAAAAAAGCTTCTACTTAGGAGCACCTTAAGTGAGCCCATAGCTCTAAAATGGAATAACTAGCAATATCCCAGGACTGCTAGAACATTCTAGGAGCAAAGGAGGTGCTGCGAAAGTGCTAGTATTTTCACTTCTATAGGGTCATATCACCTATGTTGAAATCAGTTCAGCAAAATCAGTTTCTTATTCTTCTATACAGCATAGAGTGAATTTTAGTCATTTTCACATCATCCCCCCAACTCTCCCACTGGCACCCTTCTAGACAAGCCCCCCCTCCCCATGTACTTTCATGTTTTCTTCTTGTGAATTTAGAGTTACTTGCTGGAGCACTGCATGGAGCAAGGGGCACTTATCTGTGGCTACATCACTGAAGATAGTGATACACCCGCCCCCACCCAAGCTTTGATTGCTGATAATCCTTTGGGGAAGGATGTGGCCTCACTGGTCTGGTCCATACTTCATCCATGATGAAGTGTTGATGGGTCCAATCTTGTACAGATTGTGTGGAGAGAGCCATGGCTGTAGTGAGTTCATGAGCGCAATGGCTAGGTCATGCCCAGAAGACATCTTTTTACTGCACACCTCCCTCCCCATTCTCAGCTGTTACATTCTATCCACTTCCTCTTCTGAGAATGCTCCCTGAGCCTCTGAGGATGGATCATGGTGGACTGAATGAGAATGGTTCCTACAGGCTCATATGTTTGAATACTTGGTCTCAAGGTAGTGGAACTACTGGAGAAGGGTTGGAAGGTATGGCCTTGTTAGTGTGTCATAGTGGGCTGGCTTTACGGTTTCAAAAGTATCATGCCACTTTCAGTATGTTCTCAGCCTCCTGCTTTTGAGGTTTGAGAGGTGAGCTCTCATCTACTCCTGCCACCACGCCTTCACTTTGCTATCATGGACTCTAATCCACTGGAACTATAAGCCCAATTAAATAGTTTCTTGTATAGGTTGCCTTGGTCACGGTGTTTTTAATCACAGCAGCATAAAAGTTACTAATACAGGTATTAAAGTTGTCCATCCAAGTTGGGGCAGAACACTCCACCATCACTTATTCTCAGCCCTTTGGACAGCTACGGATTTCTGCATTAACCAATGCCCGCTGCAGTAAGAAGTTTATCTGAGGAAGGTGTGCTAGATAGTCTTATGCCAACTTGATGGGCGCTGCAGTAAGAAGTTTATCTGAGGAAGGTGTGCTAGATAGTCTTATGCCAACTTGATACAAGGTATAGACAGGAGAGAAGCTCAATTAAGAAAATGCCTCCACAAGATCAAGCTGTTGACAAGCCAGTAGGGCATTCTCCTAATTAGTGATAGATGGGGGAGGGCCCAGCTCACTGTGGTTGTTACCGCCCCTGAGCTGGTGATCCTAGGCTCTTTAACAAAGCAGGCTGAGCAAGCCAGGAGAAGCAAACCACTAAGCAGCACCCCTCCATGGCCTCTGCATCAGCTCCTGCCTCCAGGTTCCTGCTCTGTTTGAGTTCTTGTCCTAGCTTCCTTTGGTGATGGACTATGATGTGGAACTGTAAGCCAAAGAAATCGTATTCCTCCCCAACTTGCTTTTGGTCATGGTGTTTCACCACAGCAACAGGAACCCCAACTACAGACAGCAGGCTAAGAACAGCACTTTTGGGGCATGAACATGAGTACTTGGAAAGCGGTAGACAGTATGATTGTTCAGCAGAACAATAGTGGGAGATTCCCCTACTAGAGCCTAGGACCTCTACAGTCAAGGTTTATCAAACCAGCATATAAAACCAGAAGACCAGGACACCTCCACGATCTCTATTTGCCCCACAGCTGTATCAACCTTCCCACCATGTGATGTGCATTACTCTACCTTTCAGAACACTCTATCAACTTCATAGAAAGGAACCTGTGAGTCACTTAAAATGCACTGACAGATTGCTTTGCCAGAACTATCTGACAAACAAAACGCCATTTTAATTATGTGGTAATATACACTAGACAGCACTATATCAAGGCTGTGGCAGAGACATGGAAGATTTCTTGAATATTGATGGGGAAATTAGCCATATTTACTTTTAATGAGAAATTAAAAATTAAACAGGTATGTAATAAGAAAAACTACGCGGCTAGAATAAACAAAGAAACTGAATTCATAACTTGAGAAACCAGTGCGTCTCCGGGGGAGTAGAAAGGGAAAAGAAACTAATTACAGGGAATTTTCAATTCTACTTGCAAAGCAGAAAATATTTCACCATTATCATTTACCAAGGCAGTATATATCTCAATTTTCAGATTTAAATGTTCAATAAGAACTGAAACCATTAAATTGCAAGAATATATACAAGCTATAAATTCTATTCCCAATTTGGTATGTGATACTAACCAAATTAATTCCACAAGAGAAACAGACATGATAGAGTCTTAATGGGAGTAATTAAACGCCGTGCTGAAGACTGGGGTCTCTGTATAATTGTAAGGACAACAAACTCACTGAAATCATCTTACATCGTGTGGCTCCCTCTCCAAGAAACTGTTTATTGTTACAGAGCTGAGAAAGATCAATGGTGTGCCATTACTGCTCCGAGACCTTTGGCAAATTTCATTAATAATTTTACATAAATATTCTTTTAAAAAAAATCATAGGGGAAATGTGATTAACAAGTGTTTATCAAAGGCCTGCTATTGCCCAGGCTGAGAGCTTTCTAAATATCCGACTTTCTAAACACCTAAGTTTAGAATTCTTTAAATGGAGACATAATTCACATACCATAATAATCACACTCTAGAAGCACACAATTAAGTGGATTTTAGTATACTCATAGGTTGTGTAACCATAACCACTATTCCAGAACTTTCTTGGTGCCAAAAAGAAACCCCATGCCTTTCAGCGGTCTCAATGCCTCTCTTCCCCCAGATCCTACTAATTATCTGCCTAGTTCCTGTCCATTGTCTCTTCTGGACTTCTCATGTGAGATTATTCAATACAGAGCATCTGACTTCTTTTTCTTATTCCAAAGATCACTCATATCACACCAAAACTTGTTATATTCGAGTAATATTTCATTGTATAGATGCACCACATCTTTCTCTACTCATCAGATGGGATTGTCCACTGTTTGCAGCCTGACCCTATGATGCATCATGCTCCCATGATCCTACTGTGCTATTCTCTGTATGAACACGCACTCCTAGGAGTAGAGTTAATGGGAAAAAAAACAGCAACTCTGTCTTAACTTTTTGAGTAATAAATTATTTTTTAAACTCATGCACCATTGTGTACTCACTCTCGTAGGATGCAAAGCCTCCGACTTCATCATAATAAGAACCTTTGCTTTTTATCCGTGTTTCTTATTCTAGCTTTCCTACTGAGTATGAAGTGGTATGCATGTACATCTCCATAATGTAAGGCTAATGATATGATAAAAAGGTAACTTTACATTCCTGAGAAACACAATATGCATTCAGAAGTGTTCACCGCACACAAGTGCGCTCAACTCACCCCTTATCCTCAAGAAATCACAGAACAAGCTTGGATCGAGAGAAAGCACCACAAAGAAAGGTGAAATCACAAAGAAAGCACCTGGCTGAACTGCAAAAACTGGCACCACAATTCCTCTGGGCTATGGGATGTTGAGAGGAAAATTGGATGCCCTTCAACAGCATGACACAGCTAAGATGAACACATCAGCCTGTAAATAGTGCAAAATCCTTTCAAATGTACACAGAGGGAGGGTGTTTCTAATTACTGCAAACCATGCAAAATGCTATGGAAAGAGAAAATGTTCACACTGAACGTAAAAATATCTCTGCTTGCTTAATTGCAAGAGCCAGATAACAAAGTGATGCCTAACAAACAGCACATTAACATATTCAAAGGACCATGGGAACAGCCAGAAAACACCAGTGCATCTTGCCCTTCCTTGGCTCTATGTGCCTGCTTTCTCTAAGACAGGATAAGCTGACCTGGAACATTCTTAGAAAGCTTACCATTCATGACTCTTCAAGCACAAACTTATGAAACTACTTTCTCTACTTGTCACTGAAGAGTCAATGGAGGAGACTGTTTTCACCCAGCACCATAACACAATTATTTTATTCCTCGAATAAAACTTATTGGCACAATTTCATTTTTGAAAAGGTAGTGGTTTCCTTAGCTCCTAGGAGATCTGAATTACAATGCAGATATTCAAGATATATTCCTGAAAATTAAAAAAGTGTAAGATGCATTAACATTCAGTGAAAGACAAGAATTTTTTTCATTTTTTTATTATTAAGAGATTATTCTATTCATTTTACATACCAACCACAGATTCCCCTCTCCTCCCTCCTCCCACCCCCAGCCTTCCCCTACAACCCCAACCCCCATTCCCACCTCCTCCAAGGCAAGGTCTCCCATGGGGAGTCAGCAGAGCCTGGTACATTCAGTTGAGGCAGGTCCAGGCCCCTCCTCTCTGCACCTAGGCTGTGCAAAGTGTCCCACCATAAAAAGCCAGCTCACGCACCAGGGACAGGTCCCATTCCCACTGCCTGGGGGGCCCCCTAAACAGTTCAAGCTAAACAACTGGAAAGACAAGATTTTTTTAAACTGACTACTTACCAACAAAATCAGGTCTATTTTCAAATAAATCAATGCATTTCAAAAAGGTCTGCTCCAAGTTTTATAAAATGGCATATAAATTATGCTTTCCGAACTTAACATTTAAATATTAAATATAATAGCAGATGGTATGGCTTCACATCATTACACCATGTTCAATTTACCAGAAAGCATCATCTACCTAAGTTGACTAGTAAATAGGGAGTCCTGGGGGAGACAGTGTGGAATCTTCATCAGACGCCATAATCAGCTGAGGACAAGTTGCACACAAACAACAATTCTTTCTAGCCTTCTAAAATCTGTTAGGTGGCTTCGTGAACTGTACTAATGACAAAATCAAAGGGAACTGGAATCGGGCTCTGTTTTCTTACTTCCCATTTAACGGAGAAATATAAAGAGATGGAGACAATAAAACGAGTAAAAACGGACTTCATGAATAAAACATGAATACTGGAATCAAATTTTATTAAGAAAGTAATGGGAGTCTAGTCTTCATGAATACCATGACACTCTCAATAATTGCATTCCAGTATCTATTCGTGCAAATGCCCACAACCTGGATTCTGCTCCAGAGAAAGTACTGTCTTCTTTTAAGGTCTGCAGAGACCATTGGTACAATGGTTCTCCAAATTCAGAGCCTTTGTTATTACAGCCACCCAGCCTAGAATGCCAGTTTGGGGACTGCCTGATTATCACTGCCTGTGTCTTCTGGTTTTCAGTGAGAAGACCTGGCTTTTAAGACACGTGGCTCCTCCTTTCTTTTTCCTCATTCACAATCTTCACAAATTCAAAAACTTCCTCACCCTTAATGGGACGAAGTCCAACTGTCTTTTATAATAATGGCTTGCCTTTTTTATTTGCAGCAGGATTTTTGTTTTACACTAAATTTTCAAAAAACTAAGAAAAAATAGCTTGCCTTAGTTAGCACCAATCACACGGAAGGCTGACATAGCTAAAACTCGATAATGTGAAGGAGTGAGGATTTAATATCCCAGACAAGTGAGCAGCCGTTAATAACCACGTATTGATAGGACAACACAACCCACAAACGCCGGGTTTTCAGCACATTATACTTCCCCTAATCTACTTAAAAAACCTGATTCAATTTGCTTAAAATTCAATTTCATCACACCACCTCCCCTGTGAGCCATCAAATACCTTTCTGACCTTGCAAAAAACATGAAGCATGTCATGGTTAACAGGATGGACTTTGGGGCCAAAAGGCCCTGGTTTAAATCCTGACTTAAATGGTCTTGAGTAAATCCTGTTTTGTTTTTTTTTTTGTTTTGTTTTGGTTTTTCGAGACATGGTTTCTCTATGTACCAGGCCTGGCTGTGCTGGAACCCAATTTGTAGACCAGGCTGGTCTCGAACATCAGAGAGCCGCCTGCCTCTGCTTCAAAAGTACAGGGATTAAAGGTGTGCACCACCACACCCAGATCTTGAGTAAATTCTTAATCTATGCCTGAACCCCTTACCTTTGATGCTGGCACTAAATAACAAGACCTCCCTTCTAGAACCGATGACTAACAATTCCTGAAACGTAAGAACTCTAGGTATCTGCTGATCACACATCTTTCTCATCATCAATGACCCACTTAGGCTCAGCCTAGGAACTAAAGTCTTATGATAATCTCTACACTTTTCAATAATGGCTGATAGGTACACATTTAGTTTAAAAGTGGACATGTGTAACTTGTTTCATTTCATTTAGTTCTTATAATATTATGAAAGCATGCTTTGTTTTATATACTAGCTGGTCTGCCCAGTACTCATCAAGAAAATCGCCTTTGTTGGTACCCACCCTGAAGCTGTTATTCACAGAAATAGCTCCGTGGTGCTTCTCTACCTTTGACACTTAAAGATTCTGAAATGCCTGGCCTCCGCTTCCTCTGTCCAAGGTGCTTCATACACAAAGCCCTCTCTGCAGATGGACCGTCACATGGGCTTGCTCATTTCCATGATGAACAGTCAGGTGGGCTCTCTTCCCACCAGAGGGCACGGAAGCGAAGTATAGTAGACACAATCCATTTACAGTGCATGTTCCCAATTCCAAACCCAGTGAATATCCCTCCAGTAATACTGGTGTGAAACTGTAACAGAAATTCTATTTTCCTTATACAGGTAAGGAAGACCAAAGGGACAATACCCATACACTGGACTGTTAGGACTCACACCCAGCTCTTAGGCAGACTTCGCTGTGTAGGAGCCAAGCCCCTCGATGCTTGTGTCTCACAAGAGCAACAATGACTGCCCCTGTTGATGCCTTGGAAAGGCCCCCGCTGCTCACCTGCACATCACTCATGAAAGCCAAGTTCCCCAATCTCCACTCGTACATCAGGTAACAAGGGCCTCAGTATGTAAACAAAAATCTGTTGAAGCTGTGATGGTGGAGCAGACCAGGAAGTAGTTCAATGTCCTGCTACCTAGCCAGGGTCTTCTGACATAAGTCACAAGATGAGAAATTCTCATTAAAAAGTATGACATTCGCCAGGCAGCACTCCCAGCACTCGAGAGGCTGAGGCAGGCGGATTCCTGAGTCTGAGGCCAGCCTGGACTACAGAGCGAGTTCTAGGATAGCCAGGGCAACACAAACAAACAAAACAAACAACAAAGTCTGACACCTATTCTCTTCCATATGAACGCTTCTTGGAGGAAAAAAACAAAGCCTGAAGCAACACCTTAACAGTACTGAAAGGAATCAATTTTGTTTCATTTTAGATAAGCATCTATTTATAACATGTACCATGAAGTTTAATTAGAACTTAATGAGATCTGTCATTAAAAGTGTGATAATGTCAATGATTTAAAAGCACAAAGAAAATCTTATGTTAGATGCTTCTGGCATCCCTTAATTCAACCCACTATAAGCAGGTACTATTTACTAGGTGAAGGAAAATTCACTCCTCAAAGTTTTGTAAGTCAGAAAGCAGAGATTGGAGCAGCAGAGTGACGTCACTGTGATGAGAGCCTTAGAGGTGGTAGGGAATAGTCCACAGGGATATCTTAGGCTTTTCATAAGGCGTGCATCCCATTCATGCCTTACACCCATTATAAAGCGTGGCTCCCATACATGCCTCATACCCATGTGGCCTGATCACCTCCCACATGATCCACCTCCAAATACTACACATGGGGTTTTCTGGAGTCAGGAGGATTTTTGGAGCCCACCGACATGCAAGCAGCCTTATCTGTGTAAACACTGCATTGCTGAAGCAAAGGGGAGTTGGTAGCTATGAAAAGTTTAAATTAAATATGGAACAACTGTTTCAAATTAGGTGGTCCTCCATTCTGAACCTTAAAATGCATATCCGAGACAATAAACACAATCAGGGGTACAGACTTGAAGATGAGGTGGTTCTGCTCTTTGGATTTCACAAAACCCAAAAAGCAGTGTTAACACTGAGTTACAGTGTTGGTAAAAGGTGAGGTTGGCTGCACCTAATCAGGAAGATGGCAGAGCAGAGAGGTTAGACTCTAGCCTCTGCCCTGACCTCATCACTAAAGAGGGAGGCATATGGCTTGAATCAATAAAAAGTAAAACAGGAAAACAAACTACCCCTACTCCCACATCAAAAACTGTTGTTAGATTTTCTTTTACTCTTTTGGGGAGCCCGCCACCCAGCTCTCAAATAAATCACACACAGAGACTTATTCTTAGTTATAAATGCCCAGCCTTAGCTTGACTTGTTTCTTGTTAGCTTTCCTTAGCTTAAATTATCCTGTCTACCTTTTGCCTTTGGGCTTTTCCCGTTCTCTTACTTCTGTAAATCTTACTCTTATTCCGTGGCTTGCTATGTAGCTGGGTGACTGACCCCTGGAGTCCTCTTTCTCTGGCTCTTCTCCCCCACCCCACCCCCATTTCTCCTTCTATTTATTCTCTCTGCCTACCAGCCCTGCCTACCCTTTCTCCTGCCTCACCATTGGCCGTTCAGCTCTTTATTAGACCATCAGGTGTTTTACACAGGCAAAGTAACAAAGCTTCACAGAGTTAAACGAATGCAACATAAACAAAAGTAACACACTTTAAAATAATATTCCCCAACAAAAACCAACTTTTCTACTCTGCTGAGGACTGGAAGTTGAGAGTAAAAGAACCACGTGAGATATGTTGGCATCAGTGAGAGCAGAACAATCCAGAAAGGAACTGGAGATTCAGGAAATGCTCTGAACTTATCAATAGCAGTAGCAACCAAACAGCATATGTACCAGTTCATTTATATTACACAGGAAAAAAAAATGAAGATTCAAAATTACATTCCCCAAGGGAATAGGGACATTAGCCAAAACTAAAAGAAAAGGCTTTGATATTGGTGAGCAATGTGCAGGGCTCCCCAGATATGAAGATTAACCCTTTCAACTTGACAGGACCAAGAATCACCTAGAAGACCAGCTTTGGAGTATGCCAATGAGGAATCATCTTGATTAGGTTAACTGAGGTACGAAGAGCCACCTTGAGTGTGAGCAGCACCATTGCCTGGGCTGGAATCCCAGACTGAATGAAAAAGAAGAGACTGAACATGATATTCACCTGCCTGCTTCCTGACAGCCGATGCAATGTGACCAGCTGCCTCAGGCTCCAGTCACTATGCCTTCTCTGTCATGGAGAGCCCTGGAAGCACAAGCCAAAATACACCCTTCCTTCCTTTAGTGGCTCTCCTCCAGTATTTTGTCAAAGCAATGAGATGAGTAACACCCAAGGCAACATGGATTTTGAAAAGTAACGAATATCAGAATGATATGACGGTCACACAGGCCACAGTAACCCCAGCTGGCCTACATCTGCTCAGTTCAGTTGAGCCCTCACCTTTGTGGCTCTGGATCCCCCAAACCATCAACTTCTGGAACGATATATTTCTTGAGTTGAAACATCAGGCTGCTTTGCAGCCCAGAGTTCTGAAAATCTGAGTCTAGCATCTATTGTTTTAAATGATTGTAAAAAAACAAAAAACAACAAAACAAAACAAAAAAACAAAAACAAAAAACCCCACACATTTCCACTCTGCTATCAATTCTAAAAATACACATCAAAAATAAGTGAGACCACTGGCCAACTTTACATACATACATAGCACTCGTTAATCCTCAGTTATGCGTTCACTTCAAGAGTAAGACTATCCTGGCCAACCCTCTGACCATGATGAAGCAGAGTCTATCAGTACTCATCGTGTGGACAAGCCGGGATTTAGCTAAAATAACGTGGCCCAGGTGTCACTGCTTTAAATGAGACCACGGGCCAGTTTGCAGAAAAGCTTGACGTTGTAACTCTCCAGTATCCCTGGCTTCGGTCCTGCCCAAGGAACCATCTTTGTATTGGTATACAGTACCACTCAGCCTGTGTTCCTTGTGCAAAATCTCAGCAGAGCCAGGGGAGGCTTATATTCACCTGATAAGTGGGTGTCTTTCTCCTGCTGAGAGCCTCAGCCATCTGAGTTTAGTGCTGTCCTTTGCCACAAATACACATGCTTTTGAGCAATGTGCCAGTAATATGCAAACTTACTTACTTACTGTAGAATATGGTTAAGTCAAAATTCAATTCAGAGAACTTAGGGCTGTTTCCTTGCTTGAGCCAAACTTTGAAGAGGGGGGGAAAAAAGTAGGTAAATGGAGAAAAGGGGTTTTAAAGGAGGATCTAGTGAGCTTGTACTCTCAACCCTGAGAACATGGGTGTCCAGGGAAGAGTGCAGAAATAGCAAATAGTCTGGTGGGTTCTGCTAAAACGTATCTTTCCAAATAAGCAAATGTGTTCAAACTCACCTGATACTTAGAGAACCATTTGAATATAAATCCATTTATGATGCTTGCAGACAATCGCACCCAGCTCAGGCAAATAGTACAGAGTGGACACACTCAACACCCACCGCTCCCTCATTCCTTTTTAGATCCCATCTTCTTCACACCACTGGACAGTAAGTTACAGCCTGCAGTCCTGACAGGCACTTTCAGAAGCAAGGCCCAAGGCTTTCTGGATAGAGAGCACCACATTTTCTGCCATACTCACACATATTTCCATTTAGTACATGTAAACCATGCTACCGTTAAATATGGTTGACATCTTGTTCTCTTGACATTATCTGTCTCCAAGCTCTTTAGTTCTTGGAGTGATTTTGCATAGCATCATGATTTTTAGCAATGGCTATGTCCTACTTTAGCAGGACTGATTGTACAGTTAGCATTGGGGGGAGTGAGGTGGCTAACCCCTGGGAACAGCTGTTGGCCATGTCTAGGCTATGATTCTTACATTCCCATCTTTAGCAGAACGCATCAAAGGTCGAGGTTCCCATTATCCAATTATTCTTAAGTACTCTTAACTTACCTGGCCAAATTACAATATGAAATAAACTCTCTACCTTTCAAGTGTGCCCCTATGTCCTTCCATCAAAACTTGTCTTACGTTCCTTCACACAGACTTTAAAAACCAGATTCCTTCCATTTTTCTATTTGTTTCCTGGAGCATATATCCCAAACATGCCAAGGTTTCATGTTTTGATTACAGTTCTTCAAGGACACAGACATTTGTGTTTGGTCAGATGCTTTTAGTGAGAGACGTAAGTATAATGTCCAGTTTGGAACTATACACTAGGCTAGCAATTTCAACAAAGAAGTGATGAAAGAATGGAAATGAGACCCCAAGATCAGATGCTCTGACAACACACACACAGCCCAATGAACTAACTGCATTTACATTCATTGTGCATGTTTCCCTTCCAGACAGCACACAAGGTCAAACTGCTAACCGTCAGTTACAATAAGCTTCTCAACTCCTGGTCAATTACCTGCTTAATAACAAAAGACAGGGCTATGACATCATTACAGTTATAATTAATTTACACAGATCAGCTTCCTGTTAATCAAATACATCTTTAAAAGCATTTAATTATTTTTTTTTCACCTAGAAAGCAACAGTCAGCTTTGTTTGATGAAAAGCAATCTTGCTGAATTCCACATGAAAGGCTGTCAGGCTGCTGCTGTGAGACATGAAGGACAAAAGGCTTCACAGGGCACGCTGCTATACTGTGGGGCGGCTGGCACAGGCACAGCAAACAGAAGCTGGAGGATGGATAACACAGTCTAACAGTTTCATAACATAAAAGTTGTCAGGGAATGGGGGTGTCAACAGAGGGGCTTGGGGAAAAGGAACATACTGATTCTTTTTGACAAAATTATACCTAAGGTCAGAAATATTAATGCACACAGTATAGGGCAGTGTAGTTAAGGGCATGATCCTTAGGAGGAGCTGAACAACACACTGACCAATACACCTCAAGAAGATTGTCAGTTCTTCCCAGGATAACACAGGCTTATTCGGTTTTGTAAGGACCAACGGAGACTTCAAACACCCACACCATACAACCATGAATTGAGAAGTGATAGTGGTTTATGCCCATAAATAAATTAAAATAGATCTTAAGAAAAAAGGTTGGAAATACCTCTGATTTGATAAGATGGTGATTAACATTTTCTAAGAATTCTATCCCACACATTTAAGATGTATCATGTGACTCAATTATATACATACCTTTTAAACAGTATAGTATATGAAAGAATCGTGAAAGCAGGATTATCATCATTTTCTATTATTGTGCATGTACATGAAGGTGTTGGGAAGGGTGAGCATGTACCACAGCGTTCACGTGGACATTAGAGGACAACTTTATGGAGTTGTTTTTCACTCCTCCTACCTGTACATGGGCTCGTAGGATTGAACTCAGGCCATCAGGCTTTCAAGGCAAAGACCTTTATCCCCCGGGCCATCTCACTGGCCCCATAAATTACTTTTAATTAAAATAAACTATATAATAAAATCTCAAGCCACTTTTTGTCAAAATTACCTGATACTGTGAGAATTTAATGACCCTTCATTTATGGAGATTAAAAGTTAAAAAAAAAATCTCAAGATGTCAGCTGACAAAATTTTTCTTTTCCCCTTCCTTTTAAAGTTGCTATTGGCTCCACACTAGTGATCAGACTATATCTACACATAAAAAGTGACTGGAAAACTGAAGCCACTAGTTTTGCATATAATCTGCAATTTTGCTCCACAGCTCTAGGTTGCGCCAACTCCACTTCTGCCCCGTCAACACTTATGATTTCCAGTATCAATCATGAGCCAGTTCCTCCTCGCTCAGACCAGAAGTTTTAGTGTAATGAGAGCTCATTAAAGTTTCCCAACTGACAGCCCTGCAGCTGTAGGTTTTAAACCAGGGTGCATGCGGGGACCACAATGCAAACATCCCATGATCACGCCCTTCAAGAGGATTTAAGGACTTCCAATCTCATCTTTGCTCTACATCAGATTTCTTTGTCTATCCCGAGTCTGTGAGGAAGTACTGCCTGCCACTGCCACCCCTCATTTCATCTGTGCGTGAACTGTTTCTGAATTATTTATGGGACTGAATGCACTCTGCACAAAAACTAGTCAAGTGGAGAAAGCAGCCATACTTCAAAGACCGGGTGCGTTCCCACGAAGTACACAGGACATCGGCAATTACTTGATGATCTTGATGATCAGGACAGGTTGGGGATTTCTGCCTCATTAGCATAAATACCTCATTCTTCCTCTAACAAGAGTCTGTGGCCTACCCCTATTCAGTGTGATAATGGGAAAAAAGAGGGACTTTCGTTCAAGGTGAGGGTAAGCTAACTTGGGAGTAACAGCTTTGCCTTGGAACTGAAAATCTGAATAGAGAAACTAGTACTGATGGCATTGGGACTAATACAGCAGTCACTTGAAGGACATGGCCAAGACTATACAAATCTCACTGACCTTTACTGAGGCATGGCCGTTTGGATTTTCCGTTCAATCTAGGCTCATCCACATAGCTTCCAGGAAATTTCTTGTCTTTAACGAAGTTACTTGAATCACGTCAATTAGATAGGTTTGCTTCTTCTGTTTGCAATCAAAGATGTCTACCCACAAAACCACACATTTACAAAAGTTCTCGCAAGTAGGTGTGAGTTTATTTCAAGCATTGCCATCTCCTTTAGACTAACAAAGGCTCTAGCCCATAAGAGAACCATAACATGGAGGTCACATGGGCTGTATCTCAACGGTCTACTGCAGGCATGCAGTTCCTAAAGACGAAGGAGTAGAGGTCTACAGACATGAACAAGAGCAACTTCTTCAGGAAGTCCTCATCAGTGTTTATGCTCAGTTGAGCACTAGATGAGGAATAGTCTCAAAAGGAAAAGCAGAGGGTCTTAGCTGTGTCTTCTATTTATACCAAACTGTCATTTTTAAAGAATGTATAGCTTGAATGTTAAAAGGTCTTATTAATAAAAAACAAAAAACCCATAGCCATATATTGAGGTAATTGCTGAAAGATCAGAGAGACAAAGGAAGAAGCCACATTTTACCTCTAGGACTCCTCAGCCTGAAAAAGCCTCTAGTTCCTGTCTCCTCACACCTTATATACTTTCCTCCACCCAGCCATCACTTCCTGGGATTAAAGGCGTGTGTGCTTCCCAAGCAAAAGCATGAGATCTCAAGTGCTGGGATTAAAGGTGTGTGCCTCCACTGGCTGGCTCTATTTCCCTCCTAGAATGAATCAATCTCATGTAGTACAGGGTGGCTTTGAACTCACAGAGATCCAGACAGATCTCTGCCTCATGAGTGCTGGATCCAGACAGATCTCTGCCTCACGAGTGCTGGATTAAAGGTGTGTGCCACCACTGTCTGGCCTTTATGTTTAATCTAGTGGCTTGTTCTGTCCTCTGTTCTTCAGGCACATTTTATTGGGGTACACAATATATCACCACAGAATGAATTAGAAGTAATTACAGAAGTGGTTTTCTACCTCATCTCTGTTTCACTGTTCTTCATGGAAAGTAAGTCTAGAGTACAGACATAAATGAAATGCCACTGGATAAAAAGGTCTACCTAGATCTTCAGGTAAACACCTGCACTCATCTACTACAAAAGAAAAGAAACAAAACTGAACAAGGGTTCAATCTCTTCAGTCTCGTGGCCTTCGGGAAGGGTTCTGGGTGCTTTCCAGAGATTCACCCATTCAATTCTCACTTCACTCAATGCATGAACAGACACATTTCTCTAATCACAAGCCTGGAACAGGCAGGGTATGTGTCTGAAACCACACGAAGAACACGATTGTATCAGTCTGGACTCCTCTGTTTAACAAGCTAGACCTTGGAGGAAGCCATGGCCTAGAAAGGGAAAGCATCAACAGCGGCATCAGCACGTGATGAAGAACTTCTTCACAACTGCACTTAAGTGTGCATGCACACAGGGGTAAGAGCGAACCAAGCTTTAAGGTTTTCTACGGCAGTGAGAGAATAACCAAACATCAGGATAAACACTGTCCTCAAGCAGTGAGGAAGAAGATGAAATGACTCCCAAACTCAATGTAACAGTAAAACCATCTCACAAAAATTAAAGCACTTCTCAGGATGGAAATTTAGAAGACCAACAGGCCCCTTATTAATACACAATTAGCATGCCCTGACAGGAAGAAAAGAATATTGGTTAAGTGGGAAGAAACTACGTGCCAGCATGTCATCTTTCTATAATGGCTCAAATTTTGAACCACAATTCATTCATTACAACACACAAAATTATAAAGTTGCGGAAAGAAAGGTGTCAAAATTTCAGTGTTGCCCAAAATACCTTGTCTAAGGGAAAAAAAATTCAGAATTATGCATAGCTGCAACACACACACACACACACACACACACACACACACACACACCTTACATGTTACTTATAAATAACTGTAATACATATATAAATTTCATTCATTGCTATCCTATGACTCTGGATTAAAAATACATGTCATTTAGTACCCTGGGGAAACAGCTGATGGTGTAACATCCCTGAAGTTAAAGTGAGAGGAGATCAAATATGGTTGTGTAACCTTGGACACACCATGTCCTCAGTCTTGCTGAACTTCCTGGTTCTTTATCCACTGGATAAAGAAAATCCAGCTTGCTTCCTAAAGCCATGGTGAAGACGGATGGAACAGCAGACCACATAAAAGCATGTAGTACACCACTCCAGTTCGGTTTTCATTTTCCCTTCCTGTCCATAAAGTAATGAGACTTTCTCCCCATGGAACTGGACTTTATTGCTTTGTAATTATGATGTGCATGTAACAATGTCCAAGAAACTAGATGGTAAATAACACCGACATGCAAGCCTGAATGCACACGCTGTCAGTTGGCTATCATCTAGATCCCAAAGGGCTCTTGCACACTATCTATTGCATCCCAGAAATATGACACATTTTCTTTTCTGAATACAGCCAGAATTATCCACCAGCTTTGAAATATCACCACCATGATGCTGCAAGGAGCAGCTGGTTGATTGAAAGTGACTCCCCCTCCCCCACTCTCCAGCTGTCACCAGGAAACCCCTCTCAATGTGTGAAAATGACAGTATTACTACTACCACTACCAATAACAAGCTAACAAATGGTTAGGTCTGAAATCATTTTTATGAGGAGTCATTATTAAGTAAAAATTAAATAAAACAAAAGCTACTTTACCATATGAATGAAAATCAGACACTGGCCTACAACAAAAACATTGTAGCTTGTATGCACAAGTAATACTGTATACCTCTTTTGACTGGTTGTTTCCCATCCCCTGTCACTTACGGTACAAAACAACAGTTAAAATACTAAGTAGCTTTTGATACTGATACAGCTGTCACAGTGTAAGAGGGATTTTTAAAAAACTGTGGGGTTTGTTGTTGTTCATTTTTCTGCACAGAATCCTAGTCTGTAAAATATGGGTCAGACTGAAGACTGTACTTGTTTGGGGTTGGTTTGTTGTTTTGTTTTTTAAATAATCACCCATGCCTCCATATGAGAACCCAGACATACACGGAGACAAACCTAGTAATTCTGCAGGACACGTCTAAGGATTCCAAGCACTTGGGATTCTTAGCATCATGGTTTCAGGTACAGCTCACCCTCAGAGCTATGCTGCTGACAGTGATTCATGCACAGGTCCCCAGAATCTCAGTTCTCTCTAGATACATTCTGGATCAGGAGCCTGCGTCCTCCAACCTCTCAGATCTTACAGCCTTTCCATTCTTGAACTTTCTGTGTAAATTTCTGCTAAAGAGGCTCAAATTTAACCAAACAGAATCACGGCTTAGATGGAATAATGGCTCCATTAAAGGACATCTTTTAAAGAACAGCTTCAAAGTTTTAATGGCTTTTTACAATAATTTTAATATATGTATACATATAAGTGTACAGATTTTTACTTTTATATTTAGTCCTTACCCTCATATAATACACTACAAAGTTAACAAAAGTATGGCCTACTATGAATGCCTCTACGTATATTCCATGTTCACACATTCACAGCTATGTAAAAACATGAAGAAAATATAAGGACTTCGTACTTTAAAAAAAAAAAAAAAGGTAGAACACACCAGTGTTCTAGGTAAAGCATATATATTGAAAAATATCAATTATTTCAGAGCTAATAACATTTTTATGTATTTATTTGCAGAGATATCATCTTCTATAACATAAACAGCATTATATGACTCATATGGCGGAGCTATCTGTACCCAAAGAAGTCAGTGATAGGATAATCAAAGATATTTTGATGTTAATTATCTTTAATCTTCTGGAAATTATGAAAACAATGTCTAGACATCACTGATTATGAAATAACTAATGCTTTTCTACCAAGGTGAGCTGTTACTTTCTCTAAATGTTTGCTTTCTCTCACAATATTATGAAATCTTGACTCTCACTTCAGCATCGTTATCACTTAAAAAGAGCAGTGACCAGGTAATAAAATGACCTCATGTATAAAAGATGATTAGGAAATAAACAGGGCAGTCAGAATTAAACTGATAATCATTTCTTCCTCTTTCAACAAGAGACACTGCCTAACATATATGTCGTAACAGACAATAGTCAACACACTATCTCCTTTAACTTAGTAGTATCAGATGCTGCTATGACTTCCACTTTACAGGGTGAAAAATTAAAATGGGAAAGATGCTACTTTGTCTATAGGGCATAATCAATGCACAAAGGGAGGCAGAATTCAAGCAGGTTGGTCTGACCCAGAACCATAGCTACACATCTTTCTCATACAGAATAAGAAAATATGTTGGAGCCTTTGAAAAACAATTGTTTCATGATGGGACAGTATCACTTTGCTGGTAAGGATAACTATTACTGATAGAAATAGATATGATAAGGGGCATATTTACATGAAAATTCACTCCCTGTGGTAACCCAGAGTCTCAGCATGGCCATAGTACCAGTGTTCTCCAGTCAAAGCCATGTGTTACACAGGCCACAGTTAGTCACTGACCCTTTTCAATACTGTAACAAGCCTAGGCTCTAGGGCAGCAGCTTCAAATGCTGAATGATTCTTTGTTCCCCTAGGTAGATCCTTGGAGAAAGGAAGAGTTCTTAGAAAATGCTACATGTAGCCATTTGAAGAAAATCAGCAGGTTGGGACCATATCTAACTTAACTGTGAACCTTCAAATAAATGGACATGAGGCCTTCTTTGCTATGATGGAGCTGTATGACATCTGAGGACAAAAGATAAGGATAGAAACATCATCAGCTTTGGCTTTGTGGTGCTACCTCTAAGCGTCTGTTCAACTCTGTTCTGGCCTTTACCAAATCCTGGGCCAACCTTTGGTATCACTAAGCTGAAGAAACAAGAAGGCCAAAGAACTTTTAACTACCTTATCACAATTACTATCATCCCATTTTCTAAAATGCTACAGCGTATATAATATGAGTATCAGTACCTACTGCTGTAACTTTCTGGGTTTGTGTTGCCTTATTGCATAGGGTCTCATTATGTATCCCCGGCTCACCTCCACCTTGTGATTTCTCCTGCCTCAGCCTCGAGAGCACTGGAATTACAGGTGTGGGCCACCACATCCAGCTAAAAAGTTGTCCTGTGTCTACATTTTCACTATTCAGAACGTGACTGGGATAAAAGAAGTCTCCTCTAGGCAGCAGTCACAATATCCATGCACTCAAACTCCTATCTAACCCTACAATTTATCCTTCCTCCACAATCTGCTTTCTTCAGGCAGGTCTAGTAACTTAGTAATGCCTGACTTTTGAGTAACATAACATTGATGCATTAGTGCTACCTCCTTGTTTTCACATGGAATGCTTAGCACTATGGAGTCACAGTAAAGTGATTTGCTCAAGGTTCCATATCTAGGAAATACCTCACCCTATTCAAACATCATCTGTGACTCCACGATGAGTACTTTTTATGGCTAAGTTATCCATGAAATTTAGCACCCAGAAGCACTGAAATGGACCGAAAGGCTTGCTCGAAGAGGTATGACACCAAAATCTGTATTGTCAACAATTTCCCAGAAGATGCTGATAATCGGACAACTCTGGGACCAAAGCTTGACTATTCTGAGGACCACCTGCTCTCCTGAAATGAGTCAGAACACTAGAAGAGTGGAAGCAGAATCAGTAACAGAAGCAGGAAGAAGGTAAAGGAGGCTAGAACGTAGTAAAAAGTAGAGGGATGATAATTAGCCACCCCACACACATCAAAACAAAACAAAAATCTAGGTGCCACGAACCTACTGAAAGGGACTTTAAAATAGCATGACAACTGACTCTTAACTGCAATAATTCTATATTAACAGTTTAAAAAAAATAAGTAATGACTAGCTTGGAACAACAGGAAAGCATACGATACGAGCTTTTTGTGTGAGCAGAAAAGAGATGAGTCCTTCGGACAGATGTATTTCTGTCCCCTACAACATGG
>CABHPP010135812.1:0-30305 GCA_902168425.1 Peromyscus attwateri | reverse complement strand
AGGGAAGCCCGGACCTCCATGCGCCCGGGCAAGCGATCCGGGTGAGATTGGTCCGTGCCGCCTTCCCCCCCGGCCCCCAAGCCTGAGGGGCTAAGAAGACCCAGAGCAGCCCCCGCCGGCTCCGACCTCCCACCCGGTCTCAAAGCAGCGCTTCCGCCCGGTGGACCCTAGCCCCAAAGCAGAGCTTCCGCCCGGCCCGCGCCAGCCCGGATCTCAGCCCCGGCCCCTCCATCTGCGGTCCCGGAAAGCGGCGACACACGCCGCACAAAAGCGACGCCACAAACTTAGCCAAAGAGACGCGGAAACTCACTCTCTCTAAGACCCGCCTGCGTCCTCACGTATTCCCGCGTACGCGCGCCGTCACGCCCGGACTCCGAATCCGGAGACTCCACTTCCCGCACGGACGCCAATTCCCGAAGCTCCACTTCCGGCGGCCTGGGGAAAGACGAGCGGCCGGCTGCGCATGCTCAGTGCCGCTTACGGCCTTTCTCGTGGTCCCCTGGCTGTTCACGTAGGGCTCATGGGGCTCAATCCTCAGAAGCGACGGTATCAGTGTCCTTTCACCGCTGTAAATAACTAGTGACCACTTAACCACGCGCAGAGCGCATTAGCTTCGCCTATGGCCAGCTCCCCCAAGGTGGAGAAAGTTCCTTCCTGGCCCGGTACAGCCTTCGCGGTGGACAGGGGAGACAGACACTGCCTGCTCCACATGGGCCTCGAGAGAGCTGCTTAAATCCGAAAGTAGGCCAGCGAAACAAGGCCACGGTGTACATTTTCAGTCCCCAAGCACAGATCTGAGGCTGCACAGCTTTGCCTGTTTACTGCTTTAAGGGCTTGCGGTATAAGGTATTTGAGTCTTAGGTCATTTGATGCAATTTTCTTTTCTGCGTCTGGTGTGGAACCAGTTTCAGCTAAAGGCATTGCTGCATTAACTTCATACGAGTAAATGGTCTTTGGCATAAATTTCTCTAGTAACTGGAGGAAAGTTCCACTTTTTCAGGGCATGAATCAGGTGCAGGTGCTAGCCCTTCGTTATTTACCAAAAGTTTTAGCAGCCATGTTTAGTTAGTGTATTAGAACTTCCTGTGTTACAAAAGTGTGTCTTCTATTATTGTGTAATAGAAGAACTCTTCCTGGAAATGTTTATCTCAGAGTTGGGATTTAAGTGAAAATCTGGCTCATTTATAGGAGATATATTTGAGATTTTCAAATGACAAAATTATTAGCAAATTCGAGGATGAATTCTTGAATCTTATAATTTAACCCTTTTAAGGTAAAAGAGTGTGTTGGTCCAAGACTGACAATGAGAAACTGCATTCCTGGAAACGGAAGCCCAAGTGAATGGGGGAAGTAGAAAAATAAGCGCCATTTCTCAAATGGAGGGGACTCCCTATTTTTCCTTCTGATCAATCATAATGCATCCATTCTATTACTGTAGTCTTATCTTCTATCCTCTGCCACCCTCTACACCTTTCTATACTTTCATTGTTTTTGTCATTATCATACAGAGGTGACTTTAAAATGGTCGCAAATCAAGTTTCAAATCAGTAATCTCAAAAATATAATACAATCATAGATAGGGCTTAGGAGTGTACTTACGGAGCAGGGTATGATGGTACACACCAATAACCCCAACAGTTTGAAGGTAGAGACGGGAATATTGAGAGGTTGAGGCCAGCCTCAGCTACATAACTTCAAGACCAGCTTAGGTTATATGAGTCCCTGTCTCAAAAAAAAAAAAGTAAGTAAAAACATTTCTATCCTATTTTAAATATAAGTAAAATGTTTCATTGGCATTTAAGAGAGCAGAGAAATTTATTTGTTTCTTGAAAAATGACTTTGCCAGGGCTGGTGGCAAGCACACGTAATCTCAGCACTTGGAGAGTGGAGGCAAGGGTATCAGGAGTTCAGGACACCCTCCATTGCATTGCAAGTTTGAGTCTACCCTGAGCCTCATGCGACCTTGTCTCAAAACAAAGCTTTTTCACCCTGTGGGAAATGATTTTGTTGAGCAGCCTAGACTTTAAAAGTTATAGGTAAGATGAGCCTATTATATCATTCCAGAGTCCCTTCTAACTTGACAGTAATAATTTCCTGGATAATAATTCCCTAGCCTAGACTTTAATAGAGGGACAGTCAGTAGAATTCTTACATGTAAACAAACTTAAAAATATTAAAAGATCAATGCCAGAATAAGTCCTCTAACATTAAAAAAACCCACAATTGTTACATTACCTTATAAAACAATGATTTTAAGAGCTCAAATGTATTTTAATTGTCAGACAAGGTAACAATGTGCACATTCCATTTTATGTATGACATATATTTACAGTCTAAGATGTAGTTTGAATTGTATCTAAGCCTTGACAGACAAGCAACAATTCTTAGGATTAGCCATTTGCCTCAAACCAGTGTTCCTAAACTGTGGTGCTTACTTTGAAAATGGGAGCTTGGTTTTCCTCCCCTGTCAGTCACTTCACAGTCCTGTTGCTAGAGTTTTCCTGCCTGGTCCACAGTCAGGATAAATCTCTCTCACCTGCCAGTCCCATAGCCGCTCAGACCCAACCAAGTAAACACAGAGACTTATATTGCTTACAAACTGTATGACCGTGGCAGGCTTCTTGCTAACTGTCCTTATATCTTAAATTAATCCATTTCTATAAATCTACACCTTGCCACGTGGCTCGTGGCTTACCGGCATCTTTACATGCTGCTTGTCCTGGCGGTGGCTGGCTGTGTCTCCTTCCACCTTCCTGTTCTTTTTCTCCTCTTTGTTAGTCCTGCCTATACTTCCTGCCTAGCCACTGGCCAACCAGTGTTTTATTTATTGACCAATCAGAGCAACACATTTGCCATACAGAACATCCCACAGCACAGTCTGGTGGGAACTAGCCGGAGGGCAGATAGACCCCCCCACCCCCACCCCCCCACCCCCACCCCCGCCACCACCTGTTAGAATCCAGCCTGAAGGGAAAAAGACGCCAGGCAACAGCACCCTATACCGAAAACTGGATAATCTTGTAAAGGAGGAGTTTGTTTTTATTTCTTACTGCTTCTAATGAATCAAATATATTGCACCCAAAACTGTTTCAAAAGATGGATAAAGGTTATGAAGGAGTGTATATCATCCTTCTTATGGAACAGCTTGCAAATGACATGATTCAACAATGAATTATGACAGGGCAAACTTGGATCATGTGTTATGATAAGACCGTCAATACTTAAGAGCAGACTACACACACACACACACACACACACACACACACACACACACACACACACACGGTAACCCTAAGCGACTTACAATGGCCATAGAAAATAAACTTTAAGAAAAGTAAAGCTTTGTAGTGTCAAAAAGATTTCACTATGATAAGAACCGACACACTAAGAAGATCCAAGAACTGTAAGTGCCCATGTACCCAACAATATAATTGGTAGAACTGGGAATTTAGGGTGTAGCCCAATGTTAGTGTCTGGTCAGCACTGCCAAAAGGGGGTGGGGAAGAATAGAATTAAGAAGCAGACAGCAAAAGTCTGATAATTCAATATTCTCACTGATGGGCAGGAAACTAGACCAAAAATCATTAAGTATATAGAGGCTATAAAAACACTCAACATAAATGGTAAGTGCAGACCACTCTACTTAATAACAGCAGAATTTATACTCATTTTCAAGTGTCTGTTCTGGATAGCTCCATATGGTGGGTCATAAAACAGGTGTGAATAAATTTAAAATGAATGGGATTGTACAAGGTATCCTCTCTGGTAACAGTGAAATTAAATTAGCAATCGACAATAGAAATATATTGGGAAATTAAATTACTCAATGGCTAAAATGGTAGAGAAAATTAGAAAGTAGTTTTAACTAGACAAAAAGAAAACATCAAAATTTCCCAGTTCCAACTAAGACAGTGATCTGAAAGGCACTTACTGCCTTAAAGCACTGCCTTGGAAAAGGTTCTCAATAGTTTGGCTTTAAGACAGAAAAAAAAAGAGCATTATACACACACACACACACACACACACACACACACACACACACAAAGCTAAATAAGGAATTAATGCACAGAAAAATGGAGAAGAATCAATAAAAATTAAAAGCTGATTCTTTTTTAAAAACTATTTGATTTACAAAAAGGAAAAAGATACAAATGCCCCAAGTTAGGCATGAAAATGGGTATATCACATGACCTATTCTACAGAAATTTAGATTACAAGAAACTATGTATAAATTTATGTTAATAAGGTAGGTGTTGCAAAGACACTAGACAAGGTCTTAGATACAAACTGACAAGACTTGTTCAAGAACTAAACATCTAAAAAGACTTCATTGTCTAGGATTGGTATTTAAAAGAAAGGTAGGAAGGAGAGGGGGGAGGAGAGAAAGAAAGAATGATCCAGGAACTGGGCGACTTAAAACATCAGCTACTTATTTTCTCACAGTTCTGGAGGATGCAAGTCCAATATTAAAATATTGTCTGGACCATGCTCCCTCTGAAACTGGGAGGGAAAATCCTTGCCTTTTTCTAGCTTCTGGTATTTGGAGCAAACTTTAGTCTTCCTTGGTTTTCACAGCAACACTTGTGTGTCTACCTGTGTTAAGACATGATGCTCCCTAGCTGCTCGTACACACACACACACACACACACACACACACACACACACACACACAAAATGCCAGTCACAAGGTTGAAAAAGCCAATTTATCTCAATGTGATCTCATCTAAACATTGTACTTGCTATGATCCTGATTTCAAATAAAACTTCCTGAGTGTAAGGTCTCAGGTGTGTGGTTCAAGAGGAACATTAAGGCAAACTGTTCTTTTGGGAAAGAAATGTATTATAAATAAAAATGCCACGGAGAGACAACATGGTGGAGGCTCTGAGGAGAGTTCAGGCCCATGAGGGAGAGTGGGGGTCCCTTACAGGTTTCAGAAGAATGAGGGAGTTCCATGTCGTGTGGTTGATGAGTGATTCATAGTATGTGTTTGTAGTCAGGCTCTCCCTGGTTCCCACATGGCAGAGGAAGGTGAGAGGGCCTTACATTTTGAGGAGAGGATATATGATCTTGATGCTGAGGAAGGAAGACCTATTGAGTTAAACATGAATCCATCCTATGGAGTAGCCACTGATAGCTTGGAGTCTGATAGCCTGGGGACTGTACCCCAGCTTGGAGGGTGGAAAGAGACAGGGATGCAGATGGACTGAAAAGTGTCTGGTCTGTATTCTAACATTCAAGCAGGGAACAGTAGGACCTCATCCTATCTTTATTACAACTCATATTAGACTTGTAACAAGTAAGAATTTGTATTATTTTAAAATCTACTCACAAAGAAAAGCCCACACTCAGGTTGAGTAACTAATGAATTTGATCAAACGTTTAAGGAAAAAAAATGATAAAAATCACTATGTAAATGTCCTGAAGATAGAAGACCAGTTCTCATTCTGTGAGGCAATTACCCTGATACCAGGATAAAGAATTTATATAAAACGGAGCTACAGATAATACCTTCATATACATATAAAAGCTCAAAATAACATATTAACAAAACAAATCCAGCAATAGGTATGTGAAGACCAGTATAGATACAAGTTTGATTTTACTTTTTAAAAAATCAATATGAAATACTATTAATAGACTAAGAAGCTAAAAAAAAAGCTGAGAAAATGCAGATGATGGAAGCTAGGGTTTGTGAATTTTGGAGGAAAGTTTGAGAATATCCCCCAAAGACTCTATTAGGGCTGTGTGTGTGTGTATGTGTGTGTGTGTGTGTGTGTGTGTGTGTGTGCATGTGTGTATGCATGTGTCTGTGATATTAGAATTAAGAATCTATGGAAGTAAAACTTTTGTTTTACTGGGATAATGGATGCTGGTTTAGCTGGAGCTGAAAAATCAGCTGTGATTAATAAAGGTCTAGCATTATTGAGGTGAAATCTTGAGTTCCTCCCAGTCAGCACATGGTGGCCAGCCCCACCCCAGGGGCGCATCATAGGTAGGCATGGCAGTTACCCCCAAATAAGCCTTTTTTAACTACATGGAGTTTCCTTGATAAATCCCCACATTACTGGCCCAGGTGCGCCAAGGCTGTATCTCAAGCTAGCAGTTGAACTCAGTAATGCAGAAGAGTCTCCTGCATACTGGTTTTGTAAGCAAAGGAGGTCACTAAGTTTGTCTGAGGCCTGACACCATATGGCAGGGTCAAGTTCCTGAAGAAAATATAGGAGAGGCCATTGGTGAAGATGCAGCTTCAGTTGCCATGGAGATTCCAGAATACTGTAGATCCTAGGCCCATCAAGGACACTCTACAGTGAAGTGGAGCCAGCTTGAGTCTACTGGACAAACTGTGCATGCTGAGGATGGCAGACAGAGATTCAGAACTGCCCAAGCCTTTTCTGAGTCCCGAAAGTCAGACACTGAGCTTCAAGATTTGGAGCTACACTGCCATACTTCAGTTTTGCTTACATGTGACTGGTTTTATGCCTTGGTTCTTCCCTTTTGGAGTAAGAATTATGTAACTTAATTTTTATTTTACAGGATCCCACAATTAAAAATTTTGATTTTTAAAGAGACACTGAACTTTTAAAGCAATAAAAAATAAAAAATTAAAGACTGGATTTTTTTAATTGAATTATGTTTTATATTGTGATATCAACCTGAGATCTTGGGGGCAAAAAAAGAAAGGTTATGTGTGGTGATATATTGTGGGGATCAGAGGAAAGAGCCAGTCACTAGATTAGACATAGAGGCCAGACAATGGTGGCACACACCCTTAATCCTATCACTGGGGAGGCAGAGATCTGTCTGGATCTCTGTGAGTTCAAGGCCACACTGGGAACAGAGTCAGGCAGTGGTGGCACACACCTTTAATCCCAGCACTTGAGAGCTCATGCCTTTGCTTGGGAAGCACACAGGCCTTTGATCCTAGGAAGTGACATGGCTGGGTGGAGAATGGTATATAAGGCATGAGGAGACAGGAACTAAGCAGTTCAACTGAGACCCTCAGGGGTAAGGACTCAGAGGCTTTCAGTCTGAGGATTCATGGAAACAGGATCGGCTGAGGAGTTGGAGAGGTGAGGCTGACTGTGGCTTGTTCTGTTTCTCTGATCTTTCAGCTTTCACTCCAATATTTGGCTCTGGGTGTTTTATTAATTAGACCATTTAGAAATTCGTGTTACAGTTATGATTTAACAATGGTGTGTTTGATGGCCCTGCCCACTGGGTGGTGCCATCCCTGAGCAGGTGAGCCTGGGTTGTTTAACTAAGGTAGCTGAGTATAACTTGGGTGTGAGCCAGTAAGCCATGTCCTTTCATTGTTTCTGCTTCAGTTCTTGCCTCCCAGTTCCTGCCTTGGCCTCCCTCAATGATGGACCATAACCTGTAAGCCAAATCAAACCTTTCTTCTCTTCAGGTTTTGGTCAGTGTTTTATCACAGCAACAGAGAAGCAAACTACAACAGGGCACTATAACAGCAATACCATAAATGGATTAAATGGCTCATAAAAAAAAGGAATTTATGTGTCAGGCATGGTGGTGCACACTTTTAATCCCACCACTCAAGACGTAGATGCAGGTGGATCTCTGTGAGTTTGAGGCCAGCCTGGTCTACATAGCAAGTTCCAGAACGGCCAGGTTACATAGAAAAACCCTGTTTCAAAAAAAACAAAATAATAATAATAGGAGTCTGAGAAGTTCACTGTCAAACACCAGCAGAACGAATGTGTAGTGGGAGCCTGCTTTTTCATACATTTCTTACTGTGTTCTCATGTGACTGTGAGTGGCATTAGTTCTCAGGAGTCTTTTTTATAAGTGTAACAGCTTCATTTATGAGAGCTCCTCTCTCATGACCTAACCACCCTCCAGAGAGGGTCCACCTTCTAATAACATTATCATAGGGGATTGGTAGACAACACAAAATTGCACTGAGTCCCACTTCAGAAGTCCCCATAGTCTTCCTCTCCACACTGTTCAAAAGTCCAAATTCTCTTCTGAGACTGGAGACGATGTCTTAACTGTAGGTCTCTGTAAAGTCACCAAGTAACTTCCATGCTTCCAATAGACAGAGAGTAAATATTTATATTCCAAAGGAGAGGACTAGACATAACAAGATTAGACTAAAGCAAGACTGAAGTCCAATGAGGGAGACACTCATTCCTGAAGCTTCATGTCACATATTGGAGCATGTGATGAAATGACCTGACACCAGGTGGCCTTGACTAGCCCCCACCCCATGACCCTGCTGCCTGCAACGCATTTTTTCTAGAGCTGTCTTCACTCCGTACCTATAGCTCTCCTTGGCAGATAGTCTGTATTCCTAGCCTCTCCAATATCCCAAACTAAATGGAATAGAAAATTGACATATAAGGATGGGAAATCCATAGACTGTATGTTTAAAGTGAAGACTATTAAATCCTACTTGGAAAAATGCCATTTAATAATGGAATCCAACCCATTAGCATGTTTTAGAAATTGTTATAATGGTCTTTTCTTTGAATCTCTACATGAAAATGTGTGCTTTAGTACTCAAATGGTTTTCCCATTGTCTTAGAAGATTATAAGAGAATTAAGAATCTATCATGATTGAGTTATATTACAGCCAATGAGAAAGATCTTATCAGCGATAGAGTATAGCCCAAAATACAAGTAGAAGATTGTGTTTACAAGAAGACCTACGCTAGTTAATTATCCCAATGTGATTATGGACATTATTGTAATTGCATATCAATTTTACTAATCAACTCTCGATTAATCTAATGGGGCTGAGGAGAGTGTGTTAACAGTAAAATAATTTGTGCTACTCCACAAGTATTTTAAGACACTTAACAATTTAATGCTTAAACTCTTGCTCACATATCAAGCATTTTCTAATTTCCAATCATACCATAAACAGATTATTTCCTTTATTGGGGCACTAAACAAAGACAATATTATTCTCTCATCATGAATTACATTTTTTTTCCTCTAGGGAGCCATCTCCTCCCACAATGAAAGATAAATAAGCCTCATTTTTTTCTGTCCTGGTCCCTCCAGGGAATAGTGGGATAGCATAGAATTTGTTAGTCAAAGGGTATCTCTGGGGAGTTTGGGCACTCTCTGGAAGTGATTGATGGTCGGCATCATATCAGCACCATTAGGTGGCTGAGCTTATAACACCATTAGGTGGCAGAGCTTCAGTGAAGAGCTAGAGATTCTGTGCCCTCCTCAAAGGCCTGGAAGGAACAGAGCTAGTAGAAGAGCCAGGACTCTCCAAGTTTTAACACAAACCTTGAACCTCTTTACTTGCTAAGACCTCTGCATTCAGACTGTTTCCTTACAGTTCAGTGTTATTTTAGCAGGCTTGAAATTCCTTATCTTACTCATTGGTCACCCTGCATGATCTCCAAGGATCAACAGTATGACCTCTACTCTCCAATTAAAATCATGGATTTAGAGCTTTTATCATAGTGGTGGAAACACAATAAACAATCCAAGTTAATTATTTTTAATTATTATTTAATTATTATTAGCTCTCATTTGTAAGCCTACTATATGCCAAACACCAAATGTAATTGATATCTTACAAATAAGGAGACAGATAATTAGATTCTGTAGCTAGTGAATATGGATGGCTAGCTCATATGTATTTCTCCTTCTGAATAGTAAATGTCTAGTCCTGGGTGGCATTGGATTATATCATTCCAAAACATAAGAGTTAATTTGTTTTTTTACTCTGGTACCTGTTTCCATAATTTTAATTGTTTCATTGTCTAAGCTGCAAATTCCAAAAGTAATAAATAGCTACTCATGATTTGCCTCTGAATTATTTTCAATAATTTTATAATTTTTCTACATTTTTCCATTTTAGGACTTTTTTCTCTAACCAGTGTGCTGTGCAACCTTCAATTGTACTTTAACTTATTATGATCATTATTTCCATAGAGATATCCCACTGATCTTCAGTTTATAGGGTAATAGGACACAGTTCAGAGTTCCTATTTTGTTGAAATAATAAATCTTGTGCACTTTATTTTAATAAATTGGTTTAAAATGCTTTAAATTTATCTACCACCTATTTTTATATCAACTGAAATGCCTAGGCTTCCATCCCCACAGTGAGAAATTTGACTTCAACTCCCAGGTTGCTTTTCCATGCTCTATTTGCAAGCTCAAAGGAAGTGTCTTCAACCAGGTTGCCTAAAATCTGGCAAAATGCTTCATGAACACTAAATGCTGTATGAAAAACAAGTTCAGGTGATGAGTTCTTGGGAGAGGAAGGGATATGCATGTTATTACTAGGAAAATTGTGCAAATGGAATTTGTATCAAAATCTAGGGAATCAGGCAATGATCACAGTGATTGATGATATAGGCTTTTAGCTTATCTTTCCTGCTAGCTTGTGGTCTGAAAGTGATTTTAAGGCCTTTTCTGGGCAATTGTGAACATACCCCAAACACAAGTGTATTTCTGCCATTCCTTGATAATAGATAAAAATCCCTTCAAAGGGGTCTTTCCTTCACAATTTGACCTAATGTGTTTAAAATAATTAAATTGGGCCAGTAAGATGACTGCAGCTAAGCCTGACCACCTGAGTTCAAGCCCCAGGACCCATGTGGTAGAAGGAGAGAACCAACTCTTGAAAGTTATTCATTGATCCCCCACACACACCATGGCATATATGCAACCACACATATATACATGGCACAGAAACACTAAACAAAAAATGTAAAATGTGAGACTATTGAGAGATGATAATACTGAATGATTTTCAGTTCAAAGTTCCAATTCAGCTCAATGATTCAGCTCAGTGATTCTGTCTATCCACCAGCAAATGTCAGTCCTGTGTAGAGACCAGAAGGAAGCCAGGATAGAGAGAGAATACTGTTGGGGGATCTGGGACAATAGGCTCAGTTTAAAGTTTTGCAAAATTGATGTTAAAGTTCTAACAGGGATAGAAGAATAGAAATCTTGGGGTGGCACACACAGTCAAGATAGCTTCACTCTCCATAAATGTGACTTCTCTTTTTCTCTTTTAGTTTAGTACACCTAACAAAAGAGGCCTTTTGATCCCTCACAGAATTTGTTATTTGAGAATTAACTTCACAAACCAAAGGCTGTCAATTATCTAAGATGCTCAATATATCAGAGAACAAGACGCTTAATGGTTTTGTTTATTAAGTGACATGAATGCCAGTTTTAAGTGTGATTATACAGCTCATAATGCTGCCAATCACCTTTAAAAACTATTTAGAAATAAAGGAACACTGGCAGAAATAGCAGAGAATTCCTGTATAATATTTACAAGATGTCCAAAATGATAATATTTGTTCTATTTTATTCATGCTGTCTTTATCACATTAATGTATATTATATAGTTACATGTTATATGATGGATATTATATATTATATACACATATGATATATAATATTCATATAAAATGGCTTATGTGTACACATTTTATATTTGAATATATACACATGCAGAAAAATGTCTATCTGTGTGTGCGTATAGTGTGTTATATATTAATGAAATTCTGGAATGGATTGCTTTGATTTGAATGTTTCCCAAAGTTTATGTGTTGAACTTAATTCCTGGTGACAGTGTTTATAGGCAGGGCTTACTGGGAGGACGTTAGAACATGTTGGCTTCTCTGTCGTGAATAAATCAATGTCACTATCTGGGAAGTAGTTTTGTCACTGGAAAGGTGAGTTGGTTTTGTTGCAAGTTTAAATCCTCCTGTCCTCCGTTACTCACTCTTAGCCATGTGATATATTCTCCTATGCTATGTTGCAGAAAAGTGGCCCACACCAGGTGTGTCCTCTCAGTCTTGGACTTCAGACACTTCAGAACCATGGACCACATCTAATTTCTAGTCTGTGAAATTCTGTTGTAGCAGCACAGAACAGTCTAAGACAGACTATTGATACTGAGAAGTGAGGCTATTATATTGTTCTAACATATACTTGAATGTGTAGAAAAGGATTTGGAACTAATAATGACTTTAGAAGGGCCGGCTGGAAAAATTAAAGACCTAGATTGCTGTGAGTGGAGCTGTAAGGACAATACCTGTGGGACTCAGGAGACATGAACTACAAAAAGCATCGGCAGTCTTCCAGGGATTCCTTACATAATCTTGATCACAGTGTTGGTACAATATAGAAACTAAATGAATTCTGTTGGGGCCTCAGAGAGAATGGGGAGCAAGGCACTGGAACTCAGAGTAAAGACTACTTCATTTATAAGGCTGCAAAGAACCCAGATAAAAACAATATCCACACCCCAGGACTTTGTGAGCTGGAGAATTTCACAGGAGGAATTCAGGTTCCAGGAAGAAAGAAAAGGAGACACCAGGGGCCAAACAGACAGCCATGGAGGAAGCAGGAAAGTAGACATACAGAATAAAAGAAAGGTAAAAAGCCACTAGGCAAAATGTAGATTAATAGAAACAGGTTAAATTAAGTTAAAAGAACTAGTGGGACAAGCCTAAGCTAAGGCCAGGCATTAATAATTAATAATAAATCTCCATGTCTTTATTTGGGAACTGGTTGGCGACCCAAAGAAAGTGCCAACTACATCATTATTATGACCCAATCTAGTCTCTTAATGCCAATACATTTTGTATTAGCTTTCTGCATATGAGTTTGGAAGCACTCACACATTCAACCTGTAAGAGGTCCTTTGATTTAAGCTGCTGACATGACTCTTAAACATTTTTTCATATGCACAAAAGGGCAAGGCTCCCAACAAAATCAAATTTTACTAAGAAACATCCAAGAGCCTTAAATTTAATTAATTGAATGGGTAAATATAAGCCAAAGAAACAAACAACAAAAACAAATTATCAGAGAATTGAGTAAATGGAGCTTGGAAGGAGCTGTGGCTGGTCTGTCTGTAACAGGCTATAGTAGAAATTACTGTCACACAAAGCTAGAAAGCTATTTGTGGGTCTAATAGAAGGTTTTGTTTCTAATGCTTTTGTCATACATTGAGCAAGAAAGTACAGAAAATTGGAAAGTGAAAAAAAATGATTTTCATCTCTACTATGAGCTATATACCCTGATGTAAGCTCTGAAACATAATATTCTCCACCAAAAGGTGATGGAATAGCATTAAATTATTTCTAAAGCTCCTTTTACATTTTGGGCTCCTAACATCCAGAAGAAAAAGTAAATGGCATTCTAGAAGAAAAAAGATAATATATTAAAGTCTGACTGGAAGTAAGAGTTACTGAGCCAAAGGAAACATAAAAAGTTGAGATACAGAAATGAATTTTCTTATTTATTTATTTATTTATTTATTTATTTATTTATTTTTATTATTTATTTATTTTTCCACTCCTGCCTTGGTTATTTTTCTATTGCTGTGACAAAACACAATGGCCAAGGCAACTTCTGAAAGAAAACATGTATTAGGGCTCACACAGCTCCAGAGGGCTAGAGACCATGAGCTTCATGTCACAGAGCATGGTAGCAGGCAGGCAGGAACAGTGCTGTGGGGAGAACTTATATCTGATCCACAAACACAGGCCAGAGAGAGCTATGCACTGGGAAGAGCACAGGCTTTTGAAACCTCAAAGCCCACCCCCAGTGACACTCCTCCTCCAACAAGACTATGCTTCCTAACCTTTCCCAATTAATTCTACCAACTGGGGACCAAGCATTCAAATATATAAGCCTTTGAGGACCAGTCTCATTCTAAATCAACACAACATGCTAACCTAACCAAGTACCCTGCCACTGTGCGGCACCCACAGTCATGGAATCACCATCATTTTTAACATTTAAATGATCATACACATCTTATTAAAGTTTTGTAGTATAGAAAAGTGGAAAGAATGAAATATACAGCTTTGATTTATTGAAGAAGAGAACAAAGTCAGTGAGATAAAGATAATGGTGGTTCATAGATGCTCAATAAATACTGCCTGCATTAAGATGTCTATAAAACATAGCTCTAAACAAAGAAAATTCCTACATTATGTGAACATGCACAACTATAAAAAAATGAAAAAAGTTACAGCCAAAGTTGAAAGCATGTCAATCTTTTGATACCAGTAAGTTGTTTGGGAAGGGAAAACAAAAGAAAAGAAAACAAAACAAAACAAAACAGTGAAGTCAACAACAGTGACTCTTGTATAATATTAGAGGGACCAGCCTTAATATTATACATCCCAGGGGCTCAGGGGAGAGAACTACTAACGGCGAGGACTATTTTCAGGAAGTAGAATCTCAGTACACCGAGCTCTATAGTCCACTTGCTTTAATTCCTCTGGCATAACATCCTATATACACAGCTTCAGTTCTGTTCTCGTGCCTAGCTCCTTTCTTGCCTGATTTCTCTCTATATTTATCTACTGCTCCCTCTAAGTTCTATCTAAATTCTCTCATCTTAATTCTGCCTCATCTAGGTCCTTTTCATCTTGTTCTTACCCAGCTAGTACTTCCCCATCTGACTCTTCCTCATCTTCCATCTCATCCACATGTACTCTCTGGTCAAAATCCTTCTTATTCCTCCCCGTTCTCCACCTCTCTGTTCTTCACATGCCTTGAGAATCCTGATATATATATATATATATATATTTACAAGTAGTAATCCTTTGGCATTGCAAAGCCAGGCTTCCAGGGTCAAACAGAGGGGTGATAAGAATCACATAGAGGGGCAATAACCATTAATTATCATTTGCAACCCCAAAGGGAAGTGACCAATGGGGAAATTAATTAACTAAAGGCTAAATTCCGGTAATATCTAAGAAGAGGGATCTTATGTGCTCAACTATAACCTTAAATGTGATTGGTAGAGAATGTTAAGAATCTATAAGTTGCTAGATCAATGGGAGAAGATAAAACTGTCTTCTTTTTTCCTGTGGCTCCTATCTGTCCAAGCTATCTGCCATTTTTTCTGCAGAGTGGGAGAAAGTGTGCTCAGTTGCTAGGCAACCTGTGTACAGATAGATGCCTCTGGTGATAGTTAAAGGGAGATCTGGAACTAGAGGTAAGATTTGGGAAAGGAGGTAGTTAAGCTTAATTGGCACATCCACCAGGCCTTCTCAAACAGGTATCCTGGATGCCTAAGTCTGTTCTTAGAGAGTACAGAGGTGTCTCTGATAAGGTACTTTCCTCCATCTGGGCATGGACCTGGCCGGATGCTGCCAATGATGATAATTACAGAGAGGCTTGAACTGGGGTTCTGGCTGAGCATAGCTGTCAGCACAGAAAGTTATCTAAATATTCCTAGAAGTGGTTAGGTAAGGAGTTAAAGGTCTATAAAGTTAGTAAGGCTGTAAGAAAGGAGGGTCTGAGCTAAATTGTGTAAAGCTATTACTTAACATCCAGCTAACCTAGGCAATGTCTCCTTGTGGAATTTATCTTAAATCAGGAGACTTGCATGTGGACTGTTATTACTGCTAGTCCTTGAAAGTGGCTAAGGGAGATAGCTGATTCCAGAGAAAGCCTTTCCTGAGGCTGTTCTCCAAATACCTGGAATGTGTATGTCCAGAGAGTGATCAGTCCACACTGTTAGCCCTTCTTAGGGAAAAGTCAATTGGGAAAACTATGCAGGCACACATGATTTTCACAACAGAAGACAGCTGATATATAACAAGCCAAGTAAGACCAAGAGCTCCTTGGAATTTGACTTCCTCTGGAGGAATTTCTTGATCCCTCCAGGTAATGACTTTGCCATAACCAGCTGGGTTCTTACGATATATTCCTGTGGCCCACAGCAAGTGACAATAACTTAAGCAAAAACAGTTTTTATTTGTTTGGTTGTTTGCTTTGTCTTTTGCAATCTATCTATCTATCTATCTATCTATCTATCTATCTATCTATCTATCATCTATCTATTTTGGTTTTTCGATACAAGGTTTCCCTGTGTAGCCCTGGCTGTTTTGGAACTTGCTCTGTAAACCATACAGGCTTCAAACAGTTATTGTTAATTTGGTAGGGAAAGATAGAAAAGGTTAATTTGTTGATTTTAAAGAATGTGAAAAACACTATAGTCCCTACTGCCTTACTTAGTAAGTGGCTTGAAGTCAGAAAATCTGCTGGCCTGTCAGTCGTAGCTTTGGAGCTCTGTGATGTGACCAGCCTCTGATGCTGGGCAGCTATTTCTTTCTCTGTGAGTTTTTGTCAGGATCAGTTGAGGGAAAGCATATGAACACCTGTTAGTATAGCACCATGACAGATACATCCTAAAAGCCCAACACATGTAAACTGCAAGAGCAACCTTCTCACCACTCATATTTAATTTTCCGTCTTAAGGAGAAAAAACAAAAACAAACTAAGAAAATCTAAGAGGCTGGGTGACAGTAGCAGACAGGATAACAATGCTGTGTGCTCAGCTTCCTGGACCAACTACGGTCCACGTTTCTTCAACATTATTCTTTCACACACTGGCTGACTTCAGGCAGCACCTCCCACTTTTTCTTCATGTTAGTAACTTTTCCAATATTGCTTTCAAAAGGAAAAGTTAAAAAAAACAAGCAGTTCCTTTTCTGTTAAGTTCTCTAGCACATAAATCTGAGAAATACAGCCAGATATCCTGGGCGAGAGCCATTGATTTACGGTTAGCTTAAACATGCTCTATCACGGAAAAACAAAATCCATTTTCTTTGTCTTTTGTTTGGGTGAATAAAACTGCGTAAAGGAAAGAGTGAAAACAGGATTTTATCACTTCCATTCTTAAAGAACCTTTTCTTAGGGTCCTTTGGACTCAACACAGGAAGAAAAGTGCCTTCATCAATAAAAATAAAAAGGCTGGCCCTTACCATGTACTCCATCACCACACTGTATGTATCCTCTTACTGCAGTTATGATGTGAAATAATTATTAAAATTTTATACCAAAGGAGGCCAGAAACAGACTACTTCAAGTTCATATAGCCAAAAATGGAGAAACTTGAAAAAAAAACTAAGGTTTGTGTGTGTGTGTGTGTGTGTGTGTGTGTGTGTGTGTGTGTGTATGGTATGAGGTGTATATATGTGATGTAAATGTGTATGTATGGGGTTCGTGCACCCGTGCAAACACAGAGGCCAGATGAGGATGCTAGGTGTTCTGCTCTGTCACTCTCCACCATATTCCCTTGAGACACAGTATCTCTCATTAAACCTGGAGCTAGTCCAGCGGCCAGAAAGCCCCAATAATATCCATGTCTGCCCTTCCTCCAGCACTAGGTTACAGTCATGCAAGCAGCCACGGGCGCTGGGGATTCGAACTCAGGCCCTTGTGCTTGCACACGAAGCACTCTTACCTATCGAGACATCTCTCTAGCCTCAAAACCCAGTGAGTCATCCTGAATCATGCACAGATCTTCAGCTCGCCCTAGCCAATAGGTAGATGTGAATTACAGGAGAAAAATAACACTGGAACATGTAATTTCAAACATAAACCTCAACTTGATATTATATTTATAGCTTTTTACCTCAAATTGTCTTGAGGTTTATTTTCAATGCGTATAGTCAAAGAAGTAGAAAGAATAAGAGAAAAGGCTTATTTCTCAGGGTCAGGTTTCATTTCATTTTGGGAGAAAGGCAGTATGTTGGGTTTTTAAGGCCCTACTGAGAAATAATATGAAATATTAGCTATTTATATTTTTATGGAGTGGGAGAAACATAGGATTCATTGGATATTCTTGGGCTATTAGGTGCATGAGACTGATTTAAAGCAAAATTTCCAGCTTGTTTTTTAGAACAATTTCAGCACGTATGAAAACATCACATGGGCCCCATCCTTTCATACACAGCCTCTGTCATTATTAATCCTACCACACTGACTACAGATGATGAGCCTACGCTGGCACATGATTATCCAAGTATGAATTTTTCAGAGGGATTTTTAAGTATTTCATTTTGATAAAAATGTTTGTAAACAACCATCTCTTATGACATCAGTCTCTGTGAGCAGTGTTCTTTTTGCCATGGAAATGCAAAGTAAAGCACGAACATCAATTAGACGAGGCAAATTGCGCCGCCCGTTAGAGAGGCTTGAGTTAAATTGGACCTTCTTGTGATGAATGGGCATTCTTTAAATGAATTAGTTCAGAGTCTGCCCAGGAGCATAGAAAGGGGTATCCCGGGGGAATGCAATAGGACAAGTCTGAGTGTGGAATATCTGTCTTCATCACCAAATACTGCTCAAATGCAATCGGCTTTGAAGTACTTTTAAGACAGGGGTCATAAACTCAAGTGCCTAGAGGATCTGGGCAGGTGATATAAATGAGTCAAGTGGGCCAGCTGCAAGAATGCATCGTGGTGACAAATGGTACCTGACACTTGACCATGGTGTCAGGAAGACGGCGGCAAACTGACCATTAGAAGGGGCAGCTGCTTTTCTATTTTAGCTGACCTGAGGCCAGGCAGACACCTGGGGCCAATGCTTATCATATTATTGTTATTATCTCATGTTAATTGCATATGTTAATGGGGTTTAGTGTGCTACTTGCATACATACTTACAATATGTATTTTTCATATTCTACCATCTTTCTTCCATCCCTAGGGCCCATAACACAGACTCCCAATCTCTGGTGACCACTATTCTATTTCTGTCTTAACATTTTTATGGTTTCTAGATACGAGAGAGAACAGGTGATACTTGCCTTTCTGTGTCTGGCTTATTTCACTTAACATATTGTCCCTAAATTGTGATTTTTTTTTTAAAGAGGGGAAGAATACTATCATATTTTGATGTATCATCTTCTCATGTTTAATGTTAACCTCTAATTAAAAATACTATCTAGTACAATTAAGAAGACCACCAATTGATCAAGCACATGCCATCAGCAGGCCACCAGTTTGCAATTTCTGATTCCATGAAATAAAACGACAATAGTGGAAATAATACCTGTAAAGAACCTCATCATCCTGAATTCTCACACTTCTGAACTAACCTTTAGATACTATAACAATTGCACTTGCCACATCAAACAGGAAAGGGATCTGTGCAAAACCACCTAGTATTTCCCACCTGCTACCGAAGAATCTGCTTTCAAAGCACATGCTGCATTTGTATATATTTGGTCTCATGTGAGTCCTAGCAAGCTGTCGTTGTGCATGCTATCACCAAGTGATTCTAACACAGAATTAGTAGAATTTCTCCACTGAGAACACACTAATTCTATGGTAATTTCACTGCCACCTTTACCTCTTGTCCCTTTCCAAGTCTTCCAGGCAGAAATGGCCTCAGTTTTAAAAGGAGTAAAATTTGGATCTTCCCAGATCTGTGTTTGGCTGGGTGATCCCCAGCATAATTGCATTTGGGTCACCCAATTACACAGGTACAGGTTGACACTTTAAAAAGACAAACGTCTACCTCATTAGCTTTTAGTTTATGGTTTCAGTTTATGTCTTCATTTAGTTAATCCTTTCCAGGGTTGTTTCCCCTGGCTCCCTACTGAGTATCAGCGTAATGTACCTGATCAGTGCCCAGTAAGTAATTTTTGATTGACTATTATAATGCATTAATTAGAACACCGTCAACGAGGCCTACCAGATCAACTGTCTGTGAACAAACTGAACAGTCATTTATTTTAACTTACTAGGCATTTTAGTTAAGCCAATAACTAGGCAAAGTTTTAGCTTTTGGAAATTTGTTGTATGACACTGATGAAATGAACCCATCTACAAGCAACATAACCATCCACCTCTGCCTATTCTTAACCTCAGTGACTAAATATGCTATTAAGAGTATATAGTTCCTGACACACTCTTACACAAAACAAAGGAGCAGCACTAAGAAGGTGGGAGCAATAGTAACTGACATGTTCACAAAGAACAATGTGTTTTAGTGTCAGGGAGAAAGCACAATTGAAATGTAAATTGTTATTTTTGCTCCTGAAAAAAAAAAAAACCATTGAGGTCAGGAAAAGCATTAGACCATTTTTTTTTTTAATTTGTCTTCGTACCTTGTAAATAACAAAGTCTTGGATATGTGCAGCATAGTTATCTTAGAGTATTTATCCCTTAGCCTAGATTATACGTAGGTTATTTCTTAAACCATTCCAAGCATCTTCAGAAACAAGGAATTTATGACCTCTGCAGTAACTCTCTTGAGAAGATAAACTGTTAATTTCTTGAACATCTTGTCTTTTTCCCTCCTATCATTTCCATACAATTCTAGCGAATGCGGCCTAACTTGCAGTTCAGAATACTCAAATAGCCTGTAGGTTTGGGGCCACAGGGATAGGTCTTGAGTTTTTCTTAGCAGAGGTGAGGTAACATCAAATTTGTTCCTGCCTCATCTAAGTCAGCAAGACAGTGTTGCATAATATCTTTAGAAATACTCAGTTAAGAAGTTCATAGGGAAGAAGGTGAGAAGAAGGTCAGCTGCGGACATCAAACCAGGGTACCAGATGTGACGACCCTCACTTAGTCAGAGGCACTGGAGCCTACAAGTCAGCAGAATGTTACTGAACAGAGCTTCAAGCAGAAGCCAGGTGGTGGACAAAGGCAGCCCACCTGTGAAGTCCGCATTGTGTTATATAAGTGGAGACTGAGTGGGGGGGCAACTAATTAAGAGCAAACACTTCAGTCTATGACCAGCTTCTTCTCTAGTCCACTCCCTCACCCCAAATTGTAGGCCTTTATGTTAATGTCTAAAAGAGCCATGCATATATTATAAAGAGAAATAAATGAAAACAGAGCTTTGATAAGCAGAGTCCTAAAAATTAGAATAGCATCCTCCTTGGTTCCCGCTGTACTTCCAAGTTTGTATGTTTGTTCCCTAGCTAGAGGAACTAATGCATGAAATAGCAAGAAGCCTGCCTTGAAGTTCCTGCCTAAGTTCTAGCCCTGGGCTTCCTCATTAGTGGTCTGTGATCTGGAAGTATAAGCCAAATAACCCCCTTTGTAGTGCTTTGAAAGAAAATGGCCCCCAAAGGGAGTGGTTATTAGGAGGTGTGACTTGATTGGAGTGGGTATGGCCTTGTTGGAGGAAGTGTGTCACTATGGAGGCAGGCTTTGAGATCTCATATACGCTCAAGCTGTGCCCAGTGTTGCCTGTGGGATCAAGATGTAGCTCCTCCACTCTCAGCCCCTTCTCCAGCACCATGTCTGCCTGCATGCTTCCATTTCCCAGCAGGATGATAATGGACTGAACCTCTGCACTGTAAGCCACCCCAATGAAATACTTTCCTTTGTAAGAGTTGCCATGGTCACGATGTCTCTTCACAGCAATAGAAACCATAACTAAGACACCCTTCCTGTCTTAAACTGTGTTTGGCTTCAGTGTTTTGTCACAGCAGCACCGTGAAACGACCACAGCATGGAATGCCTAGTGTTTTTGTTGACTTTCCTACCAGTATTTACACAAGCCTATTCCCAGAACATTCTTCAGCCCTCTTTTAAGACACTTATTACTCATCTAAAAAAGGAGGGGGGACTGGCCAAGCTCTACACTTTGAGAACAAATGAACGTAAAGGTATTATTTCAGAAAATAGATCAGGAAAAGAGAAAAGTCAAATTGTTGAACATTTGCCTCTCCTTTAAGGTTGACATTTTGAGGTGGCCATGATGGAACAAACTTGTATTCTGAGCACTCCAGAGGTAGAAATATTGGAGCACTGGAGTTTAAGGTCAACCTTGCCCTGTTCACATATTGAGTCTGACGATAGCCTTGACTATAAGAGCACTTGCTGCCCTTGTAGAGGTCCTGGGTTCAATTTCCAGTACCCACAACTGTAACTCCAGTTTCAGGGGATGCAATGCCCTCTTCTGGCATTGCATGCACATGATGCATGTACAAAGCAAGCACATCCATGCATATATACATGTATATATATATATATATATATATATATATATATATATATATATATATATATATATATATATATATATATATATATATATATATATATATATATATAAATAGATAAAAACTTACAGTACTTCAACAAGATCCTATTACTTCCATGTTATTGATACTTAAGACACAAAAGAGGCTAAGCAAATTGTGTATTTACAGGGATGGTAAAAGGCAGAACCAACTGAGTTCAGGCTGCCAGATCTAAAGCCAGAACCAATAGCTGTTCTACGAATAAAACTCATCACAAAAGAGAAGTCTACATGAGTTAAATCACTCAAAATTCCATGTCAAGAGTCACTCTTTCTCTAATCTCCTTTCCTCTAAACCATCTTCAGATGGTACAAGAGCTATTTATCTAATGGGAACGATTGAACGCGTACTTGTCCTGATTCAATGGCCCTCACTACCTGGAAGGAAAAACCACTGTTACATTGCCCACGGATGGTGCTTCTGAGGTGCTGTTTAACTTTTTAACTGTTTAAGGGATGCAACATATCAAATCTTGGTACCAGGTACAGAAGGGAATTTTTTGGGGGGTGGGTGGGTGGGTTTTGAGACAGGGTTTTTCTATGTAGCTTTGTGCCTTTCCTGGATCTTGCTCTGTAGACCAGGCTGGCCTCGAACTCACAGAGATCCACCTGCCTCTGCCTCCTGAGTGCTGGGATTAAAGGCGTGCACCACCACCGCCCGCCTGGGAATGTTTGTTTTATGACTTGCTTTACTAGGGTATTAAGACAACTCTTAAAAATTACATATATTTATTTGGGCAGGGGGATACACATACAGCACAGTGAGCATGAAGAACTGTAAGGACAACTTACATCTTTTGCCATCCTCCATCATGCAGGGCTAGGACTTGAACTCAGCTTATCAGTCTTGGCAGAAAGTGCCTGTATCTGCTGAGCCATCTTGCTGGCCCAAGATAATCCTTTCTTGGATGTTACCAATGACTTTCCAGGAAATTTGGTTTTCTATCCACAGAAACTCTTTCTTAGGCATATTCCAGCAAAATCAGTCCAGCTGAGGAGTGAAAGGGAAAAATGGTTAAAGTGAAGGTCTTTGGAGACAGAGTTTGGAAGCACAGTATCCTTCCTTTTCAATGATCCTTTTTACAGTTTGAGGATGCTTCCCTCCTGCATCTGGTATGAAAATTGAATTAGATAATATGTATATAGGGCTGAAAACTGTCCCACACAGAAAATCTTCAGGAAATGATAACTAGGCATACATCTTTAAGTTTTTCATTGTTCTGTACTTTAATTGGACTGGTTTAAGAACATTGCTTTGTTTTTTATTTTTAATTTGAACATTTTATGTGTATAGGTGTTTTGCCTGCATGTATGTCTGTGCACTATGTGCATGCCTGGTGTTTGTAGAGACCAGAGAAGTATCAGATCTCCTGCAACTGGAGTTTCAGAGGTTGTTATGTGAGTTGTTACATGGGCATTGGGAATCAAGTTCATGTCCTCTAGAAGAGCATCCTGTGACCCATCTCCACCATCTCTTAACCATTGACCCATCTCTCCAACCCCATTTTGATTACATGTAGCTGGAATTTACCTGTATCCTGCCCAGTCCACAGCCACTCATATCCCAGTAAACACACAGAGGCTTATATTAATTAAAACTGCTCGACCATTAGCTCAGGCCTACCACTGACTAGCTCTTACACTTAAATTCAGCCCATTTCTGTTAATCTATATGTTGCCACCTGTTCTGTGACTTTACCTGTGTGCCATTACATGCTGCTCCCTGGATGGCGGGCTGGCGTCTCCTCTGCCTCTGCCTTTCTTCTTTCTGTCTCCCTCCTGGATTTCCCGCCTAGCTATAACCTGACTTGTCATAGGCCAAATGGCTTTATTTATCAACCAATCAGAACAACACATATTCACAGCATACAATAATACAAAAGCAACAACTTAATATTAAGGGGAATTTAAATGTGTGAACAATGGGGAAGATAATTATTAAAGTGATGCTGGACAGTTCTAGATACTTGGGACCAGAGCCTATATGCATGCCTTATAGTCATCCAGTCTCAAGGCTGCTATCTCAGTATGACTTAAATCTCTTCCTTAGTAGGCTGGTGTATCCATAGTTCTCAAAAATGTGAAACTTTGCATAAATTGTACCAAATTATAAATTGCAAACTCCAAAAATCGGACATTTTTCAACTGTCAACTTATGACTATTCACTTTCAGTGTCCTCTAATCTGTCATTAGATGGGATTCGGTGGAGAGGTTATGTTTTATTTGGAGACAAGATCTTGCTATGTAGCCCCAGTTGTCCTGGAGCTCACTTGGTAGCCTTAAACCCCTGTGTGATCTCTTGCCACAGTCTCCTGAGTGCTGAGATTACAGGTGTCGGCCGCCACCTCTGGCTCTAAATGGGAAAGGCAGAAAGCACTGGCCACATGTCTAGAGCAAGTCATTCCCTCCAAAATTCAGGAAGTCTGGAATCCATCCTTTCTCACTCTAACACTTCACATTAAGCAGCACTTCTAGAATCATCTGGTCTCCCACCCACGGGACTAAGGTCTTTGACAGTGCCCCCTTCTTGATTCTGTCCACGGTCCTGAACGACACCTTGGGGTTCCTTTCAGAGTAATGTTTTTAGCAATTTTTAAATCCTCTCACACTAATAATAATAATAATAATAATAATAATAATAATAATAATAAAGCCACGGTTGACCTTGGAAAAATGAAAAGAGTTAATGATCTTCTAGCCCAGGTTAATCTTTTCAATGTCAGTCTTATGTGTGTAAACGTATATTCATCACCTCAGCTTGGAGGTTCTCATGGTCCCTGCATCTCCTCCTTGTCTATCCCTCCATGTCTCCCGATCTGCAGTAATTTTAAAAGGTGGCTGCAAATTGTTTGACACTCCTTTCATCAAAACTGTAATCTAGGCTCCATTCCCTTCACTCCGCCTGGGCTCGATTCCTTTGACTAACAGGGTACGTGTGTGCAGTGGCTATGAAGCCCTGTGACCTTGGAGTGGGCTCATAGAAATGACACAACCTCTGGAGCAAGTTTTGATTTTAGTAACTCCCTAGGTGATTCTGATGTCAGGGACTCTGCCCAGAGTCACGGTGGACATTTCCTCATATGGCAATCTAATAATATTTTCTGGAGTCCACATGAGCTTTTTTCTTTCTAGACCAAAGAAGCTAATGTTTATAAACTTTCAGTCAGTGATGAGCCCCAATTTGAGAAATTTTGATGATCCCCAATTTTGATTTTTTTTTAAATATCAAAAAAGAGAGAAGATGACATAATTGCTAGCTTTAGAGTTAAGGCAAGAGTGTGAAGAGAAAAAAGGGTGTGGAGGTGAGTTTAAGCTACTGTACAAGGTAGCTGTATGTATAGACCCTGGCCACACAGTAGAGGGCACAGGGAATTCACCATTGATAAAATTCATATGTAGAAAAAATGAACTATTTGAAGGGCAGTTTAGGGTATCAAATTTTAGACTGAGCACACTGTAGCAGGATGAAAAATTTAAGATTCCGAGTGGAGCTGGCCTCATGTTCTGCTCATGCTGGTAATTCCAGCTACTTGGGAGGTTGAGACAGAGAGATTGTAGACTAGAAGTCTGTCTGGACTACAACAATGTGCTCAAGGCCAGCAGGGAACCTGACTGAGACTCTGTTTCAAAATACAGAGTTGCAAGAGGGCTGAGATACAGTTCAGAGATAGGACATTAGCTTAGCAGACATGAGACTCTGGGTTCAATTTCCAGTCCGGAGTCCCTGTGCCCTCACCCCATAGCCAGAAGAATGACCTTATCTGAGCTAAACAATTGAATGGCAAACTCCCAGTCTGTATTAAAGACAACTAAAAAGGAAATTAAAATAAATACAGTTAAAATAAAGATGCACAGAAGGGTTGGAGATATGACTCTGTGGTTAAGAGCATTTGCTGCTCTTACAAAGGACCTGAGTTTGGTACCCACCACCCATGTGATGGCTCACAACTATCTGTAACTTCAGCTCCTGGTGTCTGATACCCTCTTCTGATCTCCATGGGTATCTGCATACACTCAGGCACATGTACATACACATACAATCAAGTACAGTTTTAGAAAAGATGCAAAGAAAATTAAAATATAAAAGGAAATGAAAGTTATTTAGACAAATGTCACGTATGGACTTACCTCTGGGGGGGAAAAAGTGTCAATCAGTACAGTTCCCGAAATGGAAGAAATAAATTGCAGCACTGAGTTTTCACTTTACTTCCCTTTCCTCCAATTTCATCCACATGCTTATTTCATGCTTTTATATACCCCAAACTGACAGAAGTTTTGACATTGTTGAGGGGATTAGTATATTTCTGAAATCCTGGGTTAGCACTCAATGCATTTACTCTCCCCGAATTCCCCAGGACACAGTGTGAAATCCAGACTGAGAGCAGAGATGGATTCTCAGCAGCTGATTGCCAGTAATTGATTTTTCTCAAAGCTGCTATGAGATGCACCCAAGCGTGGGTCATTGCCTGCTCCATCCAGCTGTAGTGAACAGCCCACAGATAGAGACCTTTGGTAGGTAAGCTGTGTATGTTCATTTAATTCCGTAGCACCTAATTAAAAATTTCCCCTTTGTGCATAAGCCAACATTACTTAAAGTTTTGTGTAAGTAGGAGTCTCTTGCAACATTGCTTTTAGATGAGGATATTTTTACTACAACATGTTGGTTTGGGGCTTGGATGAGGCCAGAAATCTGCAGTATCTTAATTACACCTTGGAAAGAATAACTCTCCATGCTTGATAGCTGTGATTGAATAGAGAAGTCCCCAAACAGTGAGCGCTCAGTTAAGTAGGATGTTTATTGCTGTTGTTCTCTTTGAACATGCATAACACTGTGAAATAAGTACCCTGCTTGTATTTCATAGCACCTTACTATGGGGCCTTTCAATTCATCGTCAGTAATAGAACTCCATGGAATCAGCAGCACTGGGAACATGTTAAAAACACAGGCCCTTTGCCTCCCTTCCTACGACCTTCATTTTAAAAAGATCCTGGGGGTCACAGAAGCCCCAACCTAGCAGATTTTTGAAGCTTAATGTGATTTTACAGCTTTTTAAGAATTATCTTTTCTAATCCAAATGGATGGAAGATTTTCATGACAAGAGGGAAAGTTATGAAGGGTAGAGGCATCCATGATTGTAAAACATATTGTCTACAAATGATGCCTTATAAGTCAGAAGGCAATTGCTTGCTATGTGATCTTAGGCACCCGTCCCTGCTTTTCTACAGACAGGTCATTATGTCCAAAGAATTCAGTACCTGGCCTAATGCTGGGAACACAAGTAGATGTTCCAAGCATTGGAATGAGGGGGGAAAATCCGCTAATCACTTCATGAGTTACAGCCACTCTTGGAGTTCAAGCTTGTGGCTCCTCTCCTTCATGGAGATTTTTTCTTCTGTTTTTCATCTACTCGGGTTCTGTTGCCTGAGTCAATGTCAGGTACTTGATATTTAGCATGAATGTGCACATGCACCTTTTATATGCCAGTTATTTTGTATCTCTGATACTAAAGCTACAATAACCTGCCTCCTATGTTTTGGATCACTTTTGCAGAGGAGGCTTTCAGACATTTGTAACTAAGCATGTATATTAAAATAATAATAGTCCTGCAGTGAAAAAAAATGCACAAGTTTTCGTTTTCCTTTCAGCATTGTTCCAAATTGCCAAAATTAATCCTGAGATCCCAATGGTTTCTCTATTGCTGATCCATTTGTATTAAGGAACCCGTCTGCCGATAATATAAAGTGATTCCATAAATTTCAAATCAAAAGATAGTTATATCTTCACTGTTCTTTTGTTTCTATGCAATAATTTGGACAATTTTGTGATTTTCTTGGTAACATCACATGCAGTCTATTTTCCCACTTTAATGGTAATTATAGATATATTAATCAAATATGCACCAAAGACATGTAAACATTTAATTCCCACAACCATGACTGTATTCAAGACATCAATATGCCAGTTTAGTTCTGGCAATGTTTCTAGTCAATGTTTTAAAATGCAGTCTTTCTGTGTTGTTTTCACAAGTGGTCTCTAACTGTCCTAGAGATGGCAGCATTGAGCAACTTAGTTTGATAATCAGTTGCTTGCCGGGTCTGAATTTTCTGTTAGGTGTAAATTTTTCTTAGAGAGTATTTCATTACAATACACAAGACTAATTTAGGATAAGGTGACAAGATAATACATGTATCTGCTCAACATGACTTCACTTAGATTCCACAAAAGCCTACGTTCCTATTCTGTATATTCACATAAATCAAATGTGAATTTGCATTTCCAGAGTTATCTCAACCTGTGAATTAAAAAATGTAGAAAACTGAACATATTGTAGTATAATTTAAATATTAACTACCTCTAAGATTGGCAGGAAGATTCGTGTGTGTGTGTGTGTGTGTGTGTGTGTGTGTGTACGTGTGTTACTGGGGATCCAACCCAGGTCCTTGGACACTTCAAGGTGGCTGTTCTGCTATAATAACAATTATTTTCCTATCATCAAAGCCCTAAACTTTTGTGAAGATGACTTGTAAAAATTTTCCAAATTAAATTGTTCTTTCGGCTGTCCCCTCCTTCGAGAAAATAGTGTATTTTCCCCATAGAGGTACATCCCCCCTCCCCCAACTTTTATTTGTTCTTGGTTGGGGATAGAGGGCAGGAAGGAAGTAATATAAAAAATAAAAGTCTATGGATTTGAAGTGCTTTCCTACAAAATGGGAATTACAGGCTCCCTCCTGTAAAAAGTCCGTTTGGCCTAATCTAAACCTTGCTGTTGCTATCCAGCAGCTGTTTATTATCTTTCTTTCTTTCTTTTTTTATTTTTTTTTTTTTTTTTTTTTTTTTTTTTGTTTTGGGAGGGGGTCTTGGGCAAAACCTCCCACTGTTACTCTTCCACACTAACTTTAGGCATCTCTCCTTCGCATTCTCCCCTCCCCCTATAGCACATCAAACCTTCAGAACCCGAGTCCTGCTATTGCTGCCTCCGTACCACTTCCAAATTACTTGCTATTTATAGCCTTGCTGTAGTGGGCACGTGTACCCGCATCACCAAGCTGTCAGAGGGAAAAAGGGAGGGCTTTCAATTCAACATGTGTACCCAGATAATACATTAACCAGGTTTAAAAGAGCCTGTGTGATGAAGGAGAAGGTGAAAAGAGACACCGGAGGCTCCCAGGCTTTCGTGAGGGGGTGGCATCTGCAGATGCGGGATACCCCAATTCAATTACCGCAAGCCTCTGAATGGCGCCTGCACCTACGTCTGTACCCTCACCCTCTCTCCCCTCTACCGCATCTGTGCAAGACGGGAAAGACAGGCAACTCCACCAATCAGCAGGCTGCCCCAGGAAACTCACCCCGCCTTTCTCCCCGCGTTAGACTGAGGCACGTTCCCCCCGCCCCTGACTCCCCCACTCCAGGCCCGGCGGTCTAGTGGATTGAGCATGCCCAGCACCTTCAGTGCTGCATCTCCCTGCGAACATCCTGCAGTGCCAGAGAGCTGGAGGCTGAGGGGGTTCCTGGCGTAGAAAAGGAGGCGGAAACCCAGAACCACCCAGGGCTAAAGTGGGATGGCTTTAGGCATAGGGACCAACGTCACCTTTGTAGGTCTTTAATGCCAGTTGGGCAAGACAGGGACATCCTGCTTGATTTATAGGTCATCTTAATAAAAATTAAAAGAAAAAAGAAAAAAAAGAAAAAGAAAAACTTTGGGGAGCGTCTGCTTGTGGTGAGACCGAGTAACAGGCTTTGCAACTAGGCTGCTGACCCGTTTTCACCAAGAAGTACCCTTTTTCTTGTACAGCCTAACCGCTTATCCTTGTGGTCAAGGTTAAAAATTTATAGGGTCGTCCAGTGCGCGTGGAAACTATGAAACAAACATTTGCTAATATGTACGCAGTAGGGATTTGGACTTAGGAACTCTCTGAACGTCCTTAACATTTTTTTTAATTACAAATAGACTTCAGAATGTGGTAAGGGGCGCCTTTTTTCTTCCGCCCCCATCCTTTGCCCTAATCCATAAGTATGAATCCCTGTTCACCTGCACGAAGGGAGTGAAATTGTGACATTTACATTTTATTTCTTCCCTAACTGATATGCCGCTAATCTCAATACTGCTAGGCGTGAGATCCCCTGTTCTGAGTCTGAGAGACCCTAACCCAGCAACAGTCATTGCCCTTGGGCATCCCTCGGTGTTCGCTCCAGGTGCTTCACCGCAGTACACCCGGAGATTCCAGGTGGAAGGCTGGCCCACAAGTCCTTCAGAAAACCTTACAAAAAAATGTAGGTCTCCCCACCAGGGACTCTCACCTAGAAACCAAGATCCAGCTGGCTCCCGGGGATCGCCCTTACCTGGTGCGTCCGACCTTCCGCCGCGGGGATTCCTGCGGGCCCCCGGCCCCCCCACTCGGGGCTCTGCAGCGGCTGCACACTCCCCACCACCACCCCGCCCGCCAACTGCCCCCACCCTCACTCCTGCGTCTTCCCCAGATCGCCCCCTCCCGTTTTCCC
>CABHPP010135811.1:0-27394 GCA_902168425.1 Peromyscus attwateri | reverse complement strand
ATGTGTCCAGCTGTGCATCCCCTTACTGCACGGTCTGACCTGCATCACACCACTCCCATCCTGCCCTATCCCAGGGTTAGAAGGCTTTGAGAGGTGTAGGACCACAACTGAGTCTAAATACAAGCAAGGCAAAGGGCTAGACTCCAAGAGTAACCAAGCTAAGCAAGCTAGAGTGCAAAGACAGACAGACAGACGGGGGGGGGGTGTCAGGTGGAGAGAGACGGTGGAGGAAGACTATGGCAGCATAGAGGGACATGGAGATGGAAGAGGAGCAAATGAATTAGATGGAAGAGAGCAAGAGGTAAGAGAAGAGGGGACCAAGGAAAAGAGGAGGAAGGTTGACTGAGTCAGGACAGTGGACGGGGAAGGGTGTGCAGGGGTGTGGCTCAGAAACGAGGAAGAGAAGAAAGGACAGGAGACGATGAGCAGCACGGAAAGACCTCATCAGAAGCCTCGTGATTGTGTCTTTGCTTTCCAGAAAAGACATCATCAGCTAGGCGGCCTGACCATCCCACACGCCCTTTCCACGTTAGCTGCTTTCAGGCCTCAGAATACTGGTACCTCATTCCCCACCGACTCCTCTCTCTTGGAGTCTCACTGCACTAATCTTGCTCAGGCCTTCCCTGGAGGCAGTGACAGAATTCTAGGAGCAGTGTCCACCTCAGTCCTTATCCAGCTGGGAGATGTTCCTTGCAGGAGGATGGAGGTTCTGGTCAGCTCTGCTGGATCTAGAAGGCTCTGAGGGGAAAGCTTGCTGAAGACAGTGGAGGAGTGTGGTGTGGGATGCCCCCCGGCTGACTGGGCTAGCTCTACAGTCTATCTCAGACTTAGGGCAGTCAAGGACCAGTGGACAGGAAATTATCTGTACCAACAACAATTACACACCTTCTCAGGCTTTGCCGTGAGGACTGACCGCATGACCTCCGCATCTGACGACACTTTGCAGAAGAAAGCAGCCACGTTCCCCTGACTGAATCTTCCCAGTTGCTCAAGGCTCAGCTTAAAGAACGTCTTTCAAGGAACTTCTTGGCACAACTTTCATGGTACCTTTTCTCCTGTGCTACTGTGTAACTCATACTGACTGCAGCTTCCAATTTAACAATGACCAGTCACCTTTTTCTAAAAGCATCTTTGTATGTTAGAATTCCCTATCTGGGCCAGGCGGTGGTGGCGCACGCCTTTAATCCCAGCATTCGGGAGGCAGAGCCCAGATGGATATCTGTGAGTTCGAGGCCAGCCTGGTCTACAGAGCGAGTTCCAGGACAGGCACCAAAACAACACAGAGAAACGCTGTCTCGAAAAACAAAAAACAACAACAAAAACAAATAAACAACAACAAAAAACAAACAAAGAATTCCCTATCTGTCTAGACTGTAACACTTTCTGGGGTATCTATGCCTTATGGGAAAGACATGGGCATCAGAACCAAATGGACCTGGGGTAAGATACCCCACCAGGATCTTGGGGGTTAGGAGTCCTTAACTTCATGAAGGTTTCATTTCCTCATTCATTAAAGGATGGAAAACATGAGTGTCTATGGAGCAAGGTCATGGTCCTGTCTAGCACCCCTTCCACTCAGGCTGCTGTGGAGCTGCTGGCAGCCAAAGGCATCAGCATAGGAAAAGGTGCCCAGCCCAGCAGTGGGGACCTGAAAGAGCAGTCAGGAGGAATGTCCCAACCTCCAAATCACAGCACATGTCCTCAGCCTCGTTTTTTTTCTAACATGTCACGTTAGTGATAAATATACAAAAAGACAGTTCGTCTCAGAAACCAGAGCTGCCCTGATCTTGACTGTGCCCTGATTTTCTCCTCCCTGTTAGCTGCTTTTCCCTTCATGGACAGGCTGTTGTGAGAGCGATAAACAACTCTCTAAGACTTCATGTCCTTCATGTCTCGTGTGGAAGCCTCTTCCACACTCACTACAATTGAGACAAAAGCCACCAGTATCAAGTACATTATTTCTTCGTCAAGATTCTCAGCATCCTATTTACTAACTTTAAGTAGCATGAGTATCTGTTGGACATTGCATGGATTTTTAAAAAATTGTCTTTTATCCTTAGTAAAATTATCTGAACAATAAGCAACCCTCTATGGCATTTTAATAACTGCTTAGTCCCTGATTATACACATAAGCCACAATTTGCCTACTGACATGCTGCCAACGTTTTTTTTTACTCAAACACACACACACACAAACACACACACACACTATTCAAAGTGAGTATCCTTCTATACACATTGTTGTGCACATTCACGATTATTTATGTGTCATAAAATCTGAGAGAGGCATGCATTGGTTAGCCAAGAGCATCATTACAGCTCACAGCTAAGGTTCTACCGTTTTACCTGACCACCAGTAGGCACGAGTGTTTCCAGTTTCACAACTTGAAAACACCTTCTTTTTTGTTTAAGTTGGGATCTCACTGTTGAGATAGCCCAGGTTGACCTTGAACCCGTGATCCTCCTACCTCAGCTTCCCACATGCTGAGATGACAGACGTGCATGGCTGGGCCCAGATCTAAACCCTCTAGCACCCACTTCTACGGCTGATTTTGATGGTGGAGATGGTGGTCTGAAGAAAACGTCTGATTCTTATAATTGGCACACTACTGACATCAGAAGATAGAGCCTATGTTCTTATCTTAGGCAAAGAGGGGGCACAGACAAGCCTCTTGAGCTACATGTCTGACGATTTACCAAGTCTGTGGCTAGACTCCAGAGCTTGGCCCAGCATGTCTGTATGTAGTTGCAAACACGTCTTCAGTCACTGGGAATCAGGATCTAGCCCAATGCCCAGGGAACCCACTCCGCTGTGTGCTTGCTAAGTGAATAAAAGGGCATGTTTGTGGCACTTATGGCCTTTTGAAAAACAAGGAAAACAGCTACTATTAAATGGAATGGCTCTCGGAACTTAAGAGTTCTGGAACAGAAACCACCACCTGCCAGAACAATGCCTCATCCTGTTTTCCTAGTGAGTTGGCTCTTCCAGACTAGCTCTCCCCCTCCCATCAACAAAGGCAAGGCACTTTCAGTGGGTTTCTTGCGTTATGTTAACATTTACTCCACAACAGAAACCTAGAGGAAGATGCATCAAAGAAAGGCAAAATCTCTAGAGACTGAAGCCAGGAGCATGTTGACGCCATGCTTTACAGTGCTGGGCCAGCATTTCCACTACAAAAAAACCCCAGCAATCCAAAGCCATTACAAACTGAATAAATAGTTAATAAGTTGTTGCCCCTCTCTTATTCCAGAAACATGACTTAAAAATTAAACAGCACATGCAGCTATGAGGGAGTCCACCACTGTCACTGTTAATTAGGCTGGACGCTACAAAGGACACCCTACCATATACAGTCCATTGTCCTGTCCTTATCTAAGTTTCATTGTCTCTATTGTTACTGCTTTTGACAGGAAAAACACTTACAGTCCTAGAATTACAAAAGTCAGAGTTATAAAGATGCTAAAAATCACACAAGAGAAGTTATAAAGGGCAGAGCCCAAGACTGCGAAGTTAAAAATAACGACTTAATTCCGTATCCTCTCAAATCCCCTTAGAGCTTTGCTTTGTAGTATTTATGTGCAACTACCTTCTATTAGAAGACAGAGAGCGTGAAATACAGTGAGCGTCTGCCCTTCAGAAGAACTCTACGGTGTCGATTTATGTTAAGTAGAATCTTACAGAGAGAGAAAGCTAGTGTTTGTGGCTCTCCCCACAGATTGAAATAATGCCATCCAGGCATTAAGAGACAATATGAGTGACCCTTAGAGCTGAAAGAGTTCCAGCCACTTTCAGATACCAGCTGGTCAGTGACCATAAAGCTGTGATGTATGAGGTCACACCATTGAAGAGGCTGAGCCAGCTCCAGGTTCTCGGCATCAAATCAAGAAGACCTTTTGAGACTTGTCGCTTGGTCAGGTACTACAACGGTTGGTTGGGCTGTTCACCTGAGTGGGTTCGGAAACGTCCGTAACTGACGAAACACCCTTGTGTGTCTGTGGGAGCATTCCTAGAGAGGACGGACGTGGGAGAACGCGAGGGGGAGTGGACCTCACCCTCAATGCGGGCTGTGCCGTTCCTGCCAAGAGTGGCCAGGGTTCAAAAGAAGTCCAGTGAAAGAGCTGAGCGTGTGTGTGTGTGTGTGTGACACCCTCTGTCCCTTCTCCGTGAGCCAGTGGGTCTAAGTCTGTTGCTGCTCTCCTCCTTAGATGTCAGAACAGACTCCAGTACGCTTGGCCTTTCAAGGGTACCTGATACCAGTGAGTCTCCAGGGGTGGGCACTTCGGGGTTTTCAGTGCTAACTGGGGACCGCTGGGCTGGCTCCCTGGTGCTTGCCTCTCTAGTATGCAGACAGCCAATGTTGGGTTGTACAGGCACCATCATGTAAGCCAGCCTAGGAAAGTCCATTTTACAAGCAGTATTTCTGTATGCACACGTATATACACATTCCATAGGTCCTGTTCCTCTAGAATACCCGTCTAACACAGACGCAGGATGCTTTGTCTTATAGGAAGCTTCCGGCTACCACTTCATGACCCTTGGTTTCTCAGCCTGTACACCATAGCCCTGTCTTTTTAGTCCCCTCCTGGTTTTGTCTTTTCTCTCAAAGTCCACTAGGAGTCAAAAGGTGTGATGAACACACCACAGTGGAGGTCCCCGTGGTGAGGGAGGAATTAAGTTCCGAGCAGCCCGATGCTGCAAGGACACAGACAGCTCCGTCCGACAGCCAGGCATAACTTGCTTCAGTCCGCTCCCTCCTGTTACCTGGGACCCCTTGGCAGACTCCGAGACAGGCCGCACACACTGAGGGCCTGCTCTTCCATCTGGAGGTTAAAAGTCTTTAAACTGGGGGCTGGAGAGATAACTCAGCAGTTAAGAGCATTTGCTGCTCCTGCAGAGGACTGGAGTTGGGTTGCCAGCCCCCACATGGTGGCTCACAATGGCCTGTAACTCTCGTTCCAGGGGATCGAATGCCCTTTTCTGGCCTCTTCGGGCACTGGTTACACACGAGGTGCACACACATACGTGCAGGCACACGCACATAGCATAAAATAAAGATAAATAAATCTTTAAAAAAGTACTCAAAACTAGGTTCTGTACCGGTGTAGGTAGTGACACAATACTAACGCCTTCCCCTGCCATTTACTCACAGGACTTCACTTAGGATCTGCCCTCCATGACGCCTCCATTTGGCTTTTTGTAAAATGGCAGAGCTCTTTCCAGCTGTAAATGCTGCAGCGTATCTTTTAAGGGACGGTAATTATCATGGAGGGAGAGGCAGGGGTGAACTCAGAGGGTCTGCTACACTACACTTGAGTCCTCACCCTTCTGTCTCCACACACATGAACCAGTCAGTCTGAGTGGGCCGAAGAACCAGATTTCACATGGGTGGGAGCATGTTCTGGTGCAAAGAAGGCCTTGAGAGCCATGAGCAACTGGAGGGGCCAGGAAGACAGAGGCTGGGCCAATGACAGACAAAGCAGGGAGTGTGGGAGTCGTGGGCCACGGCCCACGCTTCCGAGTAGATGAAACATTCAAGGCACGGGCTCCATTCTGGATCTGTATGCACCCTGCTAGGACAAGGGTTAACAGCATCATTGCCACACTGGCTGGAACGCTGTCCTGTCCATTGTGCTCTTACTGTTGGAGTACACTGGTTTTGGGGCAGTTCTGTAACCACATGATGAAACGATAAAAACGCCTTCTCTGTGGGGTCCTGGAAGACTGGTCCAAATGACGGCCTCTGCCTGCGCAGTAGTGTAGCCCACAAGTCGTAATGAAGCCGCCATCTGCAGCTGACTCTGACAGCTTGACTCGCTGGCAGTTCCCAAGCTCACAGCCACCCCACAGCTCTGCCGATTGCTGGGCTCCAACACAGCACAACCCGAGGAGCAGTCTCCTCATGTGTACTCTCATTACAAAAGACAGAAGTTACAGCACCCTCCAAATTTCCTGATGCTCCGTTCCATCAGCCCTTATCTCTGGCCCATGTCAATCAAATGACGTCATAGTTCTCTACACTTGAACACAATTTAGAATTTAGAATTTCCCTCAAATACTTATCATATTTCTTTGATTTTAAGACATGCATACACCAGTGCCAGATTTGAACATCCTTAAATCAGAATATATTTTATCATCAATAACATTTTAGGTCATATTTGACAACACTTTTCTCTTTTGAGATATGGAACTATATATCTTACAATATATGGTACTCTTTAAAAAAAAACAGTGAGGTACAACATTTATTCTTCTTTCATGATAGTTACTTAATATTCACTAATGCTAAGGATTCTTCCAGGTGCTAGAAATATAGATGCACTTGAGAGTGTGTGTGTGTGGGGGGGGGGGGGGTCAGTCACACAGACAGCATCACACTGTCATGTGGTCATGTCTCTAAGTAGAGGGTTTTCTGCTCAGAAGGACCACACAGAATTCTTTCTTGCTGGCCACATTTCTTCTTTCAGGAAACTTTCCCCCAAATCCTACGCTCACACAGACACAGGAAGCAAGGCTGAAGGAGCTACCATTCAGCTTTACTCCGCTCCCTCCAAGAATGAATTACTGCTACACCATCTGACACTTGCCTAGGAATAATCCAATTATTTCTTCCATAATGTGCTGCTGTGGCAGAGAAGTCTCACTTAAGTGTTTAACAGCTGCAAGGCTTTTGTGACGATATCAAAAGAAGTCTCTGGAAATAGTGGTTCCATCTACTAAGAGCAGATGTCCCAAATCCTACACATGCATACTTCAAGGTCTTCACATTTTTCTTCCAGAAAACTTTTCAAACTTTTTTGGGGAGGAGGGAAGAGCTAGGGATTGAACTCAGGGCCTTGTGCATACCAGGCAAACACTCTACCACTGAGCCAAATCCCCAGCCTATCTCTAGATACCTTTAAAAGGGGAAATATAGAGAAGAAACGTCAGTGCCTTACCTGCCTCCTGAAAGTGCTCTTCACTGGATAGAGTTCTAGACAAGATGAGTATTAATGCTTCTTTAAATTGGTCGAAATGGACCTAAAAAGCAATTAAAAATAAGTTTAAACCATTTTCCACAGCCCCAAGCATGCAAATCCATCTGCAAGGTCTCCGAACCATTTGTTCCCATCCTGACAGCCTTGAAGCAAATCATCACCCACGTCTGTTCTTTTTCCTTCATCTCTCTAAAGCATGGGAGGGAAAATGGGCTGGTCCTTTCTGACACCCAGTACCATAAAGACACTGGTATTTATACAAATATGAGCATCTATTCAGCTCCTGAGGAGAAAGTGAAGCCAACTGAGCAGAGGAAAGACAGGTTTTTGAACTCTCAACTCCTTTTACCTTTTAAACAAGATCAGAAGAAAAAGGCATTAGGTTTGACGTCAGGAAAATCTTCCCAAGTAAATGACCCATTGTCACGTTGGCCATGGATGCTTTCATCCCAAGATAGTCTAGAAGGGAGTAAGCTCTTTGAGGGAAATTTTTAATATGATTTTGCCTGGGGCAGGTATATAATATTTATCTCCCAGGTCCCTCTGAGTATATAAACAAGCAAAAATCAATGCCAAACACACAGGATACAAGAAGGCTGAGAAGCGCTTTCATGAGTTCATAAATCTATAATTGCCTTGACCAGCATGAGGGGACCCAGTCTGGCTTATGGGAATACGCATCGGAAGTGCTTACAAAGGGAAAAGTTTTCTTCTACACCTTCAGTTTCTGTGACCTCGGCCTGGGGCAGCAGGGAGAGGTGGCATTCTGGTCAACATAATTCTAGTTTGAAGGTGTGGCACTTATTGTCCCAGAAACCTAGACAGTCATAATACAAGACGAAAGTTGGGAAATGTGTGATTTGTACCATTGTAGGATTCTTTGAATATCGTTTCAAAATGCTGGCAGGTGTGTCCAGCCTTTTGAAATTGTGACATGGTACTTTCATCTACAAAGTTCATGCTTGAGAGCCACACAACTGAGTTATTATTAAATGAAAAGAAAATCTCATAATGTTTTAAGTAAGTTTGTGGTTTTTGTGTTGGGCTACTCACAGAGCATGCCTGGATAGAGGTTTCAATATGGATGATTAAAAAAAAAAAAAAAACAACCCTTCCAAATTAAATTTGGAAAATCAGCAAAGCATATTAGTTATCTAAACACTGGCAAAATGTCGTATCTGCACAAACCACAGTGAAGCGGAGGAGTCCATCTCGAGACTTATGTCATAAGACTGAATTAGGAGTCAGGCTTCGCTGCTGCGGCCTGTAATTCCAACGACTGAGGAGGCCAAGGCACAAGGGCCACAAATGTGAAGCCTGCCAGAGTGATGACAGAGTAAGTTCCAGGCCAGCCTGAACAACAAACAAATAAATCAATCGTGGTGGCGCACGCCTTTGATCCCAGCACTCAGCGAGACAGAGGCAGGTGGATCTCTTGTGAGTTCAAGGCCAGCCTGGTTTATAGAGTGAGGTCCAGGACAGCCAGGGCTACATAGAGAAACCCTGTCTTGAGAAAACAACAACAACAAAAATACCCAAACAAAACTGTATTTAGTTATAATTGGGCACATTCTCCCAATGTAGATGGGAGTGCTACTATACTAACTTTGATTCATTAAACTTCCCCCAAACTGTATTCCTTTTAGAGCTTTAAATTTTTTTAATTATTCATATTTATGTGTATATGAACATGAGTGCCTACTTGTTTGTATGTGGATGCAGGTGCCCATCATGGCTAGAAGAGGACACTGATCTTCTGGAACTAGAGTTACAGGTGATTGTAAGCTAACCAGTATAGGTACTAGGAGCCAAACCCAGGCCTTCTGCAGAAGCAGCAAGTGCTCTTAACTATTGAGCCATCACTTCAGCCCCTATATGCCTTTAAGAGCATGTGGGCTTTAACCACTATTTGTTGTTAAGGTGTATAACTTGATGCTTTGATATATGTACAGACTATGGGATAGTCACCACAATCAAGTGATGTAATGTATTCATCACCTAAGTTACATTTATGTGTGTGTGTGTGTGTGTGTGTGTGTGTGTGTATGTGTGTGTGTGTGTGTGTGTGTGTGTGTGTGTGTGTGTATGTATGTATTGAGAACAGTTAAGATTTACCCTCTAGGCAAATTTCCTGTAATTATGAACTTTTGAAATCAACCATGAACAGAAGTCTGTCCAGGGAGGCAGAGCATCTGCTGAAGCAATAGGGCGAAGGTCCATGAAATGGTTAAACAATTGCAGGGAGGGAAGCTGTGCTAATTGGGGGTTTGTGGCTGACAAATCATCTTAAAACCTCAGAAAGAAGGAAGCACACAGTCCTGGCTTCGGAAATAGACCCAGGTAGGCATGGTACCACCCAGGTGAACTGGAGTTCACACGGCTAAGGCCATGTACCCCAACAGCCAGCTCACAACATCACACATCTGGGAGCTCAGCCCAGCTGACAGGGGTCTCCTAAAGCCTAAATCCATTCCTCCTCTTTGGGGCAGGCAGCAGAGTGGCCGGGAAGATGCCCAGAGGCTCTGGAGGCAGGTCTGCTGCTCACTGCCCACTGTGCCTTGGCTAGCTTGCTGCTCTGGGCTTTCGAAAGTCTGATCTGCAACAATTGGGGCTATCTAGCAAGTGTCTTGTATGATTCATTTGGAAGGTATGTACTGAGCAGCCACTACGTGCCAGACACTAAGCCCTGGTAAGAGCGCAGGGATGAGACAATCCGCTGTCTTCATGAAACTCAACTTCACAGGAAATGTCATAGGATGTTAGGCAGGTACTGAAGACCATTGTATACATTTATTATTTTTTGACACTACTTCCCGAAGCAGTGCTAGGGAGGTAAAATGTCTAGAACATTCTAGGACTTGGTAGATCCCCACAAGTGGTAGGTAATATGTATAATCCTGGGTTGACTGTTCCCAACACAGAGAAACAGGGCCATAGTTTGAAGCACAGCTGACGGCCATTCAAGTGACAAAGTCAAGCTCCAAGAGGGTGGGACAGCAGCGGGGAGATCCTGGGCCAGTCCATGCCAGAGATCTGTGGAGTTGCTCAGAATCAAGAGAAACTGAGCTGGTCTTTGTACATAGAGACCCATAACTGTAAGTTTCCTGGCTTGAGTTATTCACAGAGGGCCCTGAAAGAAGCCTCTCTCCCCTACCTGTAGCGATGAGCTAATCAGGAGACCTATTTGAAAGGGGGGCATTTGTCCTGAGGAATTCAAGCCCTTTACACCTGACTCTGCAGGTCTCTGTGGGGTTTCTGAAGGTCTGTGTTTTGATAGTTAAAGATGAGAGTCTTTCTGAGAACTGGGCATGGTGGCGAATGCCTGTAATCCCAACACTTGGGAGGTGGAGACAGGAGGGTTGAGAGTTCAAGGTCAGCTTCAAGCTACACAGCCAATTCCAGGCCAGCCAGAGTTATAGGAGACTCTGCCTAGGCAGGTGGATCTCTGTGAGTTTGAGGCCAGCCTGGTCTACAGAGGGAGTTTCAGGACAGCCAGGGCTACCCAGAGAAACCCTGTCTCCAAAAACAAAACAAACAAACAGCCTTCACAATGCTGTTTGGTTCTAACTAATTCAGTTCAGTAAGTAGAAGCTAAGGTCACCCTGGGGTCTACAAACTTCCCCTGACACGAGGTATAGTGTCTATACTCTGGAACTACTTCAAGTCAACGTCAAAGGTCTACGGGGCTGGAGTCTCCGTGACTAAGGCACAACAAGAAGCATTTGGGACGGTAGGTCCCTAATCTCACAGCCCTGATTATCTGATTATCTACCATATGGCAGACAGAAGGAAACCAATGGAAGAGACGTTGTGGCTGCGGCTTAAAGTACATCTGCCATGAGAAGTGCAGGGTAGCTAGGGCCGACATACTCAACTCTACGTTGTTTTAAGATTTAGTTACTCTATGTGTATGAGTGTTTTGCCCACGTGTATATATGTGCACCACATATGTGCTTGCTCGGCACCCTCGGAAGTCAGAAAAGAGTGCTGGGTCTCATGGAACTAGAGTTATGGTTGTGACCTCTGTGTGTGTGTTCTAGGATTGTAACCCAGGTTCTCTGCAAGAGCACGTGTTCTCTCCAATACCCACCACACACACACACACACACACACACACACACACACACACCTTTTTTTGTTGTTGTTAAAACAGCATCTCACTATCTGGCCTCCAACTTAGAGAGATCTCTTTAGCCTCTGGAGTGCTGGGATAAAGGTCTTCTCCACCACACCTGGTTCTACGGCTTCAACACAAACGTCCTCCTGCTGTGGCCCACCAACTACAACCCAGAGATGGCAAGTAAAAGACAGAAGCCCCCGAGACAAGGCCAAAAAGTAACCACTGACATTAACCAGTCTTCCTCCAACATACGTAATGGGTGATGCTTTTATAATTTAAAAAAAAAACTATCTTAATAATTCTATGTAACCTATTTTTAAAAGATGAAATGTCTGCACTCAAAAATTAATAGGCCGGGGTTGTTTAGTTTGGGCAAGGATGTACATGCTGCTAAATGAAGCCTGAAGCATCCCTTTTCTACTATCTTGAAAAAGCTAATAGGGCAAAATGATTAAGCACAGTATAATTATGTGTAATATACTCTTTAGATCAAATAAAACTTAAACCAATTTTTTGACTCTCCAATGGTCACCCCCCCCCCCACACCATCCGTGTATCAGTACACAGGGTAAAAGATCTGTTACTGGAAAGTGTTATTCACGTATGTCTCCACTAATCCCAGGTGAGTGGGGTACTATATAGGTTTTCTCATAGACAGCTTGTCTTTGAATTTGCAACATCCATCTGAGAACCCACCTTTAAGTCTAGAAGATGGTTGCTGAGAGAAGACTCGTGCCCCTGGCCACGAGTCTCCGAAGTGGTGGGGTTACCTGGGAAACCAGGCCTTCTGATGTGACTCTCTCCACCAGACCCAGTAATTCTGCCTGACTTGCGCCCACTTCACTTCTGACTTGACCTCTCAGGAGAGCCCCACAGTTCCAAGTCAAATCTCGGGCTTCATGATGAGCCACCAGGTGCCCCCCACAGAGCAGGTGCAAGGCAGCAGCGGGCAGAGGATCACTAGAACTCAAGACACCCGACCTCTGCTCTCAAGGAGTTTATCAGCTGCCCTCCAGGGAGCAGGAGAATGGAATGTGGGAAGGAGGAGGAGAGTGTATTAGTGTCAGGAAGATAGAATCTGGTGAGTACCTGGAAAGAGACAAAGCAAGCTGGCAGGGTCACCTGATCAGTATGTCCTAGTTGGCCAGTGGGAAAGGAAAACAGGGCACCATTTGTGACCTTGACGTCTCAGACAATCACAGAGTTAAAGGTTTCCAAAATGGACATACAGAGTGGGAAATCAGTGGCAAATTTCAGCAGATAAGGCATCTCTGACTGTTAAGTCAGAGGTTCATCATGGCCTAATGTCACCTAGCTAGTTGGTCCCTTCCTTCAGACAAACCTCAGACAGCACTCAGCCGCTGAGCTGAACAATTAGCTCAGCTTCAAGCCTCGTTTCAATCTTTATTTCCTTCTCGCAAGGACAGGCAGACACTGGTCCCGGGATTTAAACAGCAGTAAATGCCACATCTTTGATTCAAGGAGACCATTCTCTAACTGGGGTAGGTGACTGCATTTTTTTTTTCCATCAATGCTCATGAATACTGATGCGGTAAAAAGCCCCTCAGGGTTCAACCCAGCATCAGAACTGCTGGTAAATGGCCCCTATTGTTAAGAATCACATTAGGAGTGAGCTCACCGTGTTCAGTAACTAAGAAGTTTTAGTGCCCCTGTCTCTCCATGGGAGCTTGACTATGATGTTATGTCAAAATTTAAACTATGCAAATGTACAAGAAAATTCCGTCTTACAAGGTAATGAGCTTCCAGGTTCGGGGTGCCCTCATTTGAATAAGAACTGCTGCCATTTATTACAGGAGCATCTCTCTCGGCCTCAGAGGGCAGTTTGCATCAACGCAGAAATTACATGCCTGGCTAAAAACACACATGACATTTAAACTAAATTAACAGGGAGACTAGTCAAGTGTCTCTTTCTTTCTCTCTGTCTCTGGCTCTCTCTCAGTCCTATGTCACCACCCCGTGAATGAATGTTGCTTTAGGAAAACAATTTGCCCTGTCTTGCCAAAAAAAAAAAAAAAAACCCAAAACAAAACAAAACAAAACAAAAAACCCCAACCACCCCTCCCCCCGCCCCAAATCTAACATTGCACGCAATCACCTTGTGGAGTCATAGAGATCCAAGGCAACGCAGTTTCCACATGTACACAGGTAATATTCAAACAGACCCAAACTTAGAGAACTCAAACCAGTGTCTAAAACAAGCTGAGCTAATAAAACAAGACAAGGTGCTACGTAACTGTCATTAAATGTGGTTGGTTTGTATCTACTAACACAAAAGGAAATCAGTGACAGAAACTTCAGGGCATTGTTAATTGAGATGGGTATAGAAATATGGACCTATCAGAAAATAGTCTACCCAAGGAGAGACTTCATAGACTACACAAACAGGTGTGTTTTGTTTGGCCACAACAGACCAGGTTGTGAAATGTTTTATTCTAAATAAAGCATTGGAGGCTATTACGACTTAGTAGTCATTCACTGCGGACGGTGTAGAGGCAAAGACCATCTAAAACGGTAACAGCAAGCTTTAAACATTAGGCAACTATATGCCTCAAGACAGGTTCAAGGAGTCCTGTTAAAGATGGAAAAAGTGGCCAAACCACCACTATACACGAGACTTCTAGCAAACCCGTTCTCTATTCTCATATGCTTTCTTAGAAAAGTCATCATGGGTAAATTGTTATTTATCAAAGACTCATTATTGTAGAGGGGGCAGACAACTGTACAGTAAGATTTAGTCAGGAGCTGTACCTCTGACTCTCTGTTAGGCCTTTAGTACACACACGCTCTCAGTCAGCTCCCCTCAGTCCTGTGAGGAAGCTACCACATTTCTCGTTCTACAGATGAAGAAGCCAAGGTGTGGAGTATTCAAGCTGACAGAGCTGAAAAGTGGTGGGAGCCAGGATTTCAATTGAGGTCTGACATCAAGAACTGTACTACGATAGCACATTGTCTCTATGCACTTGGTGGTGGCAGTGGTGGTGGAGGTGATGTTTAAAGGGATGTGGAGAATGACATTCACTTCTGCATCATTAGTGTAGAAGATGCTGTGGAGACACGCACTTCAACTCAAGGGCTGGCAGCTCCAGCATCCCATGCTGGCACCTCCTCAAATGAGTCATCTGACCTTGAACACACCTTAGTGGGTACCAGGATTCTCCCTCACAAAGATGAGCCCTGATGACTAATAATAGCTGTGATGGACACTGAAGGACACGAAATACCCACTGGCAGACAAGAAGCTACCCATAAAACGTTTCAGAAAATACTGGCAAATTTTAATGAGCGTTCCCGACTGCATGGTCTCTGGCTGAGAAATCAGGCGTTACTGAAACAATGCAGACAGAAGAGAACAGCCATCCAGCGCTTGTCCTACCTACTTTTTCAGAGTCCAGATTCACCCCTCTACTCCTACTTCCTGTCACACTAAATACCGTGAGACTTAAGGAGTCACAGGATTTTATGTGAGTTCTTTATGTAATGAGTTTGACATGAAATCATCAATACAGAATAGAAGCAAGTCCAGAAGCCCCCAGATCAGGTTGAACACAGGCATGGTCGAATTTCAATCAACCCCAAAGGAGACTCTTCGTATTGGAGGAGAAGGGTGATTTACCCGGGAGTCACAAACCCAGCACAAATCAGAACAGTTCTCACTACTACAGGTTAAACAGAAGGGTAAAGAGGTCTCCCACCCCGCTGCAGGCAGTTTGAAGGGCTTCAGCTCAGTGATATCTGCAGCAGCGTGATTGCAGCGGTTATAAATAGGCAGGAGTCGACGATCAAGTGTAATTACATACACTAAGAACGAGTCCAGACAAGCCCCGCCACGAAGTCCTTCTCTAGTTCAGACTTACTCTTCAAATATTTCAATATGTGTAAGAGAAGGAAACCCTCAGAAGCTTTGAAACAAGGAAACCTGGAAACAAGGGGCAAATCTAGCATCCAAACTTAATCATAACATTCCAAAAAGAACCCCAAGCACTTTGAAATGGGGTAGAAAGTGGAGCTAAATTATATATTTGCACAGCTCTCAAATTTTAATATTAAAACTTTTTTTTTTTTTTTTGGTTTTTTGAGACAGGGTTTCTCTGTGTAGCCCTGGCTCTCCTAGAACTCACTATGCAGACCAGGCTGGCCTTGAACTCAGAAATCCACCTGCCTCTGCTTCCTGAGAGCTAGGATTAAAGGCGTGCGCCACCACCTCTTGGCTTAATATTAAAACTTTCAAAGGCCACAAACCCATATGATTCTGGGAGTCAGTGGCAAGTTCTGCTGCCAGGTGGCTTGTTTTCCTTTGAACAGGTGTGCCAAGAACACAGGGTCTTTTAGATTTGTATCAAGGAACACAGCAATGAAAGCCTTCAGAACTTCAGCGAACTGTCTTGTCTCAAAGTGGTCATACTAGATAAGGAAAGGGAAATGCACCGTATAACAGGACTATAGGGTTTCCAGTCCAAGGGTTTCCAGACAGACCAACTAAGTCTAAGCTATCTATCAAGCCAAATCTAAGCTATCTAGCTAAGCTAGATCTAAGCTAGCCATCAAATCTAAACTAAATCGAAGCTACCTATCAACTCAGAGCAAGCTTTCACTTTCTATCCTAATTGCTGATAAAAAAAGGGGGGGGGATTTGAGGGAACACCTCGTCTAAAACACAAGAAACAAAGTATTTATGAAAATACCATAATGAAATCCATTGCTTTGTGTGATTTTTAAAACTGATATAAATTAATAAAAAAAAAAATAGGGACACAAGAAACCGGAAGCACCTAATACTGGGTTACTTGCTGGGTAAAAGCTTGGTTCAGCAAGGAGTTAACAAAGCATCCTTCCTTGTGTGAGTGCTCAATCCCTTCACCGCTCACCTGCCAACCATGTCACCCATCCAGACAACCAATACTTCAGTGTCGTGAGGCTCTAGTGTTGGGGACTTACACATGTTTAGCTGATGGCATAGACTGGTCACACACACCAGAACCTTTCCTTTAAATCAAGGATCCACAAGTGACACCTTCCACACATCGGAACGGTGACCAACAGGCTCAGGGTAACATAGACTTTAAGTTATAAATCCAGACGGATCAACTAAATCTAATTTGAAGGAACATGGTCTGTTAGTAAATGCATGAAAATGCACGCACATATAATAAAAGTTATATTCAATTACATTCAAAAGGTAAATTAAAGTTGTAAGCATCTAGGAAGACAATGGATCCTAACAGATCCAAAAGCCAGTTTGGTGAACTACTGCAGTTTACAGTGAACACTAATAAATTACACCAATGAGACAAAGAGAACGACTGTCACACAACATACAATATACACTTGCTGAATTAATGAATTGATAAATGTATTAAGATTTGTCATGCTACTTTTTCTATTTATTATCAAGCTTCTAGTGCTTATAATTCCCCCCATCCTCTGGTGGTGGTGGTCCCAGAGATTGAACCTGGGGCCTTACACATACCAGGTAAGCATATTACCATTTGAGATATATCCCCCAGTCCTTGACTTTTTCTATAAACTTCTTCTAACCAGATAGTTGACATAAAAAAAAAAATCAACTTAGAATAGGTATGGTGGCACACCCCTTTAATCCCAGCATTTGGAGACAGAAGCAGGAAAATCTGTGAGTTTGAGGTCAGCCTGGTCTATATAACCAGATGTAGGCCAGCCAGGGCTACACAGGGGAGACTGTCTCAAAACAAAACCAATGAACCAACCGAAAACAATAACAACAAAAACTTGTAAAAAGCTTTACTGCCAAGGCCTGATAACCTGAGTTTGATCCCCAGGTCCCAAAAGGTGGAAAGAAAGAACCTACTACCACAAATGGGCTACTGAAACTCACTGCGCTCGCTCTCTCTCTCTCTCTCTCTCTCTCTCTCTCTCTCTCTCTCTCTCTCTCTCTCACACACACACACACACACACACACACACACACACACACACACACATACAAAATAAATAAATTAAAATGCAGAAAAGTAGAATAACTACAGTTGACAATGATTAGCAGAATATTAAAAAAATATCGAAAAGGATTTGTAATGCTCCCAACATAAGCAAATGCCAGCCATTGGACCTGATCATGATGCATGGCACACATGTATTGAAATTCCAGACTCTGTCCCATCAGTACACACAGTTACCATGTGTCATTTAAGTTAATTTTAACACTTACACCTTAACAATGTATGTGACCCCCTACTCAGTGTATCATGAAGGTGATACATATAACAGCTCTAGTGAACCCTAAGAGATTTATTGCTTTACAACTTAAAATTATAAACCATGAGACAGCTTCACAGCATATGGCCAAGTTTATGCGATCAACCAAGGAGAATAATTCAGTTTCATAAAAATGCAAATTTAACAGTAGTGCATTAATTCGTGCGCACTCCGTCTCTCAAGACAGTCATCAGGGACCTCCCACACGAAATCAATATGCAGACATCTATTTAACTTTATCACCGGCTCACTAAGTAAATATCACACTCTAGACCACTTAGGTGTTCATCATTCAGGCAAATAGCAAATGTAAAAAGCAGGCTGGTGGTGTCAAGCCATTAACAAATCAATCGATAACTGGTCCCTGGTTTTGGCCTAACATCTGCAGAGCAAACTGTTAGCCAGCTGCTGCGGTGGGATCTGGTTGCAGTGGGGGATCCCCTCTTACTCTAAGAGAGGTTCTCGGGGAGACCATCAGTCAAAGCATGGCTCTTTGTGCTTTCTGAAACACTAAAGCAATTACTCCTTCATCACCAAAAGGCCTGAATCCTCTGAGGACCACACTGGGAGATGATACTCTGTTCTCCACCATGCCTAAACTTAAGGCAGTACTCAAAAACTCTGGAGTACACGATATAAGAAGCATGGAGTCAATGGTTTGATCTTCCACACTATTTTTACTGCCTTTGAAATGAGTCTTTTTAGCATTTTATAGGTACTACATATAGTCACAAACATCTAATCTTTCTCAAAGTGACCAAGAGTGGCCCTAATTTCTACAACAAATTCAACTTCTTTTCCTTAAGTATGATGTGAGCTGTTTGACCTCACATCCACGGTGTCAAGCCCCCTAATATCACTTTTTATACATTAATTTCAGGGTCAGTGCTAGGCCTGTCTCCTTCACGTGACACACAGCCAATATCTTCTACTATGCCCTGGGCCACTTCTCCACCTTGTCAGTTGAAAGACAGTGAACAGGAAATGAAGAGAGGAAGTCCATCTGCCCGAATCAAGTTCATGACTGCGTCCTCAAGTTACAGCACAGGACAAGCCCTGTGTCCAAAGTGTCACAGTTATCAACACAGCTCAGAAGTCCCGCCTCTTTCATTTTGCCTGTCCCAGAGCCAACCGCGGAAGACTCTACCCAAAGCGCCATACATGAGGCTACTGATGATGAGAGAGAGAACTGAAGGCATTCTCAGAGTGGAACAGACCGGATGTCCATCTCACCGCTAGGGGGTTGGAGGAAGGGGGAATCGCTTTCCTCTTTCCCTTGCCTGTGACTTGATCTGGGGGGGCAAACGCGATCATTTGTTGTCAAGTGTGGAAGCTAACATTGGCCTTCACACACATTCGAAGTGCGTGTCGGGCATGCTGGCCTGCGCCACGTTTACTTTCCTGTCTTACTTCCTGGATGGAAGGTTTAATCTTCACCTCAAAATGACCCACACAAGAAACAGCTTTTTCAAAGTCATGCTAGAGACCTCCTTTTTCTGTGAAGGGCAGCTTTCTTCCTGCCTTTTTCTTCTTTTCCATAGAAACCTTGCCCCTCCCTCCTCTGTCCCAATGATGAATGTGGATTCAATGAAATGACCCACAAAGAACAAGGAAAAGGGCTGGAGAGATGGCTCAGAGGTTAAGAGCACTGACTGCTCTTCCAGAGGACCTGAGTTCAATTCCCAGCAACCACATGGTGGCTCACAACCATCTGTAATAAGGTCTGGTGCCCTCTTCTGGCCTGCAGACATACATGCTGTATACATAATAAATAAATAAATCTTTAAAAAAAAAAAAAAAAGAAAAAGGGAAAAAAAATCTGGGAGACAGCCTATTTCTCTTGTTACCCATAATGCTCAGTGTACAACTTACTTCTAAGCGCAGACTAAACTTATCATGCCCTTACCACAGGAGCAAATTGCATGTCCCAGGTTAACGGCCCGGTTGCAAGAGACAAGTTGCGAAACACCTGTGGCTTGCCACCCCCCCACCCCCCCACCCCCTGCGCGCGCACGCCCTGACAGAAACCATGCCCCACTTCCCACACACCGCCGCTCCCCAGATCTTACCCTGCCCAAGAGGTTGTCCTGAAGTAGTGTCTGTTGCAGCACCGGGGCCACATCCTCCAAGCTCAGGACATGGCAGAGGTCAGTGAGCTCCTCCTGACCCAGAGACCCAGTTCCCAGGGTGTCAAAACTGTCAAACAGCTCTTTGAGTCGGGCCTCATGCTGGTCCTGCTCCACCTCATCCATCCCATAGCCCACAGCGCTCACCTGTGCGGAACAGAGAGGAAGACAGGTTGGAGCAGATCATTTCTGGACACGTGCGTCTCTCCCAGCCCCACCAGCCACTTCGGACACTACAGCAGGGCCCTGCCTGGCCAGTGGTACTCCCACACACGTTAGCACCAGGAGTAAATCTGCAATGTTACAACAGAGGTAACATTACCAGCCCGAAGGAGTTAGGCTGGGAGAGTCTTCTTCATGGGTAAATGACTGTCTGCCAAACTCAGACCTGAGAGGGTTTCTCCCCTATCAGCCCCGAGGACTCAGGAAAGTGAAAGGCTGCTTCTACCAGCCAGTCAGGTCAGGTGAGATCATTGTTAGTACCAAGCCACTACAGGGTCAGAGCTGCCAGCATGTCAGCCAGCTCCAGACAACCTGCCCTGAGGCTGGGTCCTGCGGGGATGACCAAGCTGATTACTTTCACTCCATTCAGCCTAGGTACTTCTGCATCACATCTACAACAGAGGCACTGACTGAGCGACCTCCCAATTTACAAGGGACCAGATGCCTTTTACTCAAAAAGCAACTCAATTAGCCTTGCTGGTGCAATTACATGCTGTATGACAGAAAGTATTCCCTGAGGCCCTCTGTAGTCCCAGGGGGCTCTAGGTAATGCTTGGTTGCCAAGAGAAAGGGCAAAACATCACTCCAACCTTCCCCATGGAGAGGTGCTGAGGAGACACTGGCTGTTTTCTGAGAACTGAACAGTATCTCCGAACTCCGCCACCTCCAGCAAACCCATGCTTCATTCCTGGCTGCCCTGCCTTCCGTTACTCTGATTCCCACCCCCCCCAAACCCCAGCCCCAGGCTTTCACCATCCCTAGCATTAGTAAAAACCTGAGATTATCAAAAACTCAGAGTTATCTTTTGCTAAAAATAAAACCACACAATTCCAGGTATTTTACTTCAAGAATAAGATGTTTCATAGGCTGGATGGGGTGGCACACGCCTTTAATCCTAGCACTTGGGAGGCAGAGGCAGGTGGATCACTGGGTTTGAGGCCAGCCTGGTCTTCAGAGCGAGTTCCAGGACAGCCAGGGCTACACAGAGAAACCCTGTTACAATAAATGGGGGAGGGGAGGAGGCAATAAGATGTTTCCTTCTCCTCATATACAATAATCAAATTTTTAATATGCTGGATCCAGCCCAAATCCTGCACACCTGGAAGAAACTTCATGATGCAATCAGTGGGTGCCAAATATAACCCATGCCCTTGGGATGGTGACCTCAGCCATTTGCAATCAGCCTTTCGGCTCACTCCTTGACAACAAAACACAGCACCTTCCACCGGGGCTCGGGGTGTAGCTCAGTGGTACATCACATATGCTTAGCATGTGTAAGGCCCTGGGTTCAACCCCCAAGAGCACAGGCAATGGAAGCAGCACCTTTAACTAAACAAAGCCCTGAATCAGAATTCAAAGAGCAGCCCTCAATAACACAGAGCCCGCGTCATTTAAGTAGCTGCAGGCAGCTAGGACCCAAGGCAATGGAGCTTTCTGAAACAATTCAGTGGTGCTCTGGGCCGTCTGCTTTCTTTCCATAGACAATTAACTGTCCAAAATATGACAAGCCCGGACAGAGAGAGCCATGACCTCCTGAACCAGGTGACCTCAGAAGATGAGCCGAAATGGCGCTGCAACACAGTTCAGTGTTAAAGAAGGCCACTTCCGAAAGCCACACAGCAGGGTGTGGGTCCAGGCTCCTCAGCTTGGGAAGGTCTCTTCCATCAGCAGCTTACCACTGAGGTGCAGCAGGCTCTGGCTGCCTTCCCAGGGTTGGTCTGTTGGGTGAACTAATCAGTATGTAAATGTTTTCAAAATATGTTGGGGGTGCTACATAAACAGCAAAGCTTCAGAAAAGAAACCCGAAGGTGTTAAACCAAGCCACAACAAGGAAGGCGCTCTGGCTAATGAGATTGGCCTAGAGTGGGCCAGTTAATTGTCAGCTAGGATCTGCTGGGACCCCCACGGGCTCTGGGAATGCCACAGCTCTGAGGCCCCTTCTTAAGAGTCCTCTGGGTTGTCATCTGACCAACTTCAGAAGAGCCTTGCTGGATTTCTGCAGAGTTTGTAAACTCAAAAGTGAAAGAGTCCTAACACTTCCCCTTTCAAACAGCGTCTTCAAGGGTGGCAGATCTGTCTGTGTCTGTCTCAGCCAATGGGACAGGACCCGGCCCTACCTGCTGCTTTGAGTCTGGTTAGCAAGCATGTCTGCCTTAGGGAGGCCACTGGATTTTCCCTAGATCAAACTTTCTTCATTTGAAAGCTTTTCCTTCTTAGCCCTGAGCTCTGTCCCCCAGGTTCCCCAGACTGCGAGCTTCAAGCTTAGGAGAATGTTCTTTAGACTGAAGGGGAGGGTGGGGGTGGGAGGCGAGGGGTGCATTGGGGTGGGGTGGGAGGTAAAGGGTGCTTGAGGGTGGGGTGGGTGGTGAGGGGTGAAGGGGGTGGGTGTGGGTGGTGAGGGGCACGTGGGGGTGAGGTGATACGGGAGAAGGGGGGCTCCACCCCAGTGGGACAAGTGTTCCAACTGTAGCACCCAGGAGATATTACACATGGTGACGAGCTGTCACTTCTCATCTGGCACCAAGTGCATTTTTGCTGGTTGACACAATTCTCCAAATGTTCATCTGTAATTCCTCATGTAAGAATTTTTTTTCCCCTCCCCACTTGCCAGAAATATAAGCCTAAGGGCCACAGTTCTACTTCATTATTGTCTTTCCTTCCCCCAACCAAATAACAAACACAATCCGTTCTTTGGGAAATGGACTGACCTCATGGAGATTCCAGGGAGGGAAACTTAGCCCTGTGGGAGATGCAGAAATCAGCACAGACAGCTTCTGCACTGACTTCTTCCACACACATTATCTCCATTTCCCCCCTTTCCAGAAGAAACACAGCGCCGATCCTGGCTACCAAACTCCAGTGAAGTCATCAAAAGTGTAATCCAGCGCATTAGAGATTACGCCAGAGTCACAAACTACAGCTGCATTCTTCAGTGGAGAGACAAAACTTGGAGGAGAATCCGTGCTAAAACACTTCTCAAGTCCCCTTGTTTAGACAAGGAGATAACAACAGCCATCTGGAAGGGTTGTTCTAGAACTAAGTAGGGCAAGCTAGTGGAAGGGGCTAGGCTCAGAGAAACTGGTTCAGGAGAGGCAATTGAAAAATCAAGCGAGAAAATACCTGAGGCCTGGGAAGGAAGCATGAGTTTAGGAGAGTAACTTAAGTCAATCAGACAGATGTCTGCCTGCAGAGCAGCCAAACAACTGACTCGGAATGCCACTGAATAGAGGGTAAGAATAGGCCATCGATGTGACCCGCAGAAGCATCATTATATTAATAAGTGATGATGACAACAGATAATGCTTGGCTCCCTGAGCCTAAAAAGGCAGATTATTGACAAATGTAAGATCATATAACTGCAGAAAGGCCGAGACAGAGATGGGGACTAAGAAGGCATCATGATGTTGCTCCCAGCATTCCTAGCGAGCCTGGCCTATGCCAAGTACTTTATGTAAACCATCTCATTCACATCATTTAATCCTCCTAATTCAGGGGTGTAGATAGTATCACTTCCCCATTTCAAATGGAGAAATTGGGGTTTGACAAAATTAAGCAACCTGCTTGAGGCCACAGCTTTACAGGGGAGGAAGAGCTAAGATTCTACTTAGAGTGTGACCATTATGACCCTCGCCGTTATACATGCACACAGGATGCAACCATGATGGGAATCCTCTTTCCGTGTCAGCAGGCTGGACAGTACTGAGAGAACCTTGGACAGTCTTAGGCCACACACTGTTCCAAACTGGAATGGGCAGAGGTAAGAGAACCCCTACCTACCCTGATCCATTGGCCGAATGAGTACAGCCTACAAGTCTCTAGGAATACACAAATACACAGATACGATAGGCACTTTCTTTCTCTGAAGCAGCGTTGGGATTTGAAGCTGAGAAGAAATACGTTCTTAGGTTAAGATGACCATGAAGAACCCCAGACATCTTCAGTAATGGATGTGGTGATATATAGTATACCCTAATAAACTTTCCTGAAGATCAGAGGACAGAACAAGCCACTAGATTAAACATAGAAGCCAAGCAGTGGTGGCACATACACTAATCCTAGCACTCGGGAGGCAGAGAGCCATCTGGATCTCTGTGAGTTCAAAGCTACCCTGGACTACATGAGATTGACTTAGTCTAGGAGAGAAACAGAGCCAGACTGTGGTGGCATACACCTTTAACCCCAGCACTTGAGATCTCATGCCTTTGCTTGGGAAGCACATATGCCTTTAATCCCAGGAGGTAATATGGCTGGGCAGAGAAAGGTATATAAGGCGTGAGGAGACAGGAGCTAAAGGTTTTCTGGCCGAAGCATGCCTTTCAGCTAGAAGCTCTTTCCTTTCGGCTGGAGCTCTTTCAGGCTGAGGCGTTGGTGAGGTCAGAGGTGGTGGCTATGGCTTGCCCTGCTTCTTTGATTTTTCAGCTTTCACCCCAATATCCGACACCGGGTTTTTTTGTTTTTTGTTTTTTATTAAAGACCATTTAGCAATTCGTGTTACAAATGGATACTATTCAGGAATCACACATCATTTGTGGTCTTTGCCCTGAACGAATACTCAGGGTCTAACCTGGGAGCCAATGCTTTCCAGCCGGAGCAAGCACACACAGGCAGCAAGAAACTCCCAAAGCTGAATTAGAGTAGCAAATCCTCCTTGAAGTTGCAGAGAACAATCCCAGTTTAAGGAAGACAGCCATAAACCTCGGCAAAGCTTTACTCGGAGCTTCCTTCCAAAGAACCCTAAACAAGTTTAGGGTCATATCACTAGGCCACATCAGACTCTGACAGAGACAGATACCACAGATCTGTGCTGCCTGCCACTGGCCACTCAGCACCCCCCACCCCCTCACCCACCCCCCGCTGAGGAAAATGGTGCCAACTGGGACTTTGAAAGAATTAGGTGGAGGTGGGGCTGAAGTAATGAAGTGTCCACAGAAGGTCAGTGTGAAGTACATGTGTAAACATCTCAACACCTGGTTATAGAAAGGAGCTTGTAGGAAGGGAACCCCAGCCAAGGTGGGTGTCCGGGCTGGGCTGGAGGGAGGGAAAAGGGGACAGAATCTGGTAAGTGAAAACCAAATAATAAATAAGCACAAAGCCAGAGCCCCTAGCCCAGGCCTTTTATTTTCCTTCCAGATGGCCCAGCAGCTGAACGGCTCTGTGGAATGCCTGCGTGCTCCTCCAGGCTCAGCCTTCTTCCTCTCGGAGGTGTATCATAATAGATGCTTTCGGACCTGTGCTCAGACACAGCTGTTGGGGGTCCAGAGCCCAGGCAGTGACCACCAACTGACTCACTTCTTTACTTTGGGGCTGCAGTGATGAACACAGACAAACCCTGCTTGCCAAGGCTTTTCATTGACACCTTTACTAGGCCCCAGTAATGCCCGTGATCAAATTAAAGTGTTTCTTTTTTTTTTCCTCCCTCTTTTCCGCAAACATTTTTACCAGCTGAGAGATTTTCCAGGCTTAATCTTGTACCAATTTGAGTGTAAGAGGAAATAATAAGGAGAATAAACTCAAGTACAGAACAAGCTCCAGAATAAGCAACGGCTTTTACCTACGACATTCCTTCCAAGTCCTGCCTGCTTGCTCAGCCACAAACTGCCACATGCCCCTTCCCTGCTCCAAAGTGCCTCCTCCCTTTACGCTGGAAATCAAACGCAATTCAGCATCACCAGGCACACAACTGAGGTAGAGAAAAAATTATGCCATGGAACAGGCAAAATCCACATTCAAATGAATTTGAAGGAAAATGTGTGTTGCTAACTACGCCCTAAGGTGTAATTGTGCTCAGGGCACCCTTGCTAGCGTTTATTCTCACCCTAAACAAGCTTTAGTATTTTCCTGTCCTGAAGGCTGGTGTGAACCGGGCTTTTGTTACACCTAATAGCAGGTGGATTACCTAACCAGTTAAAGAAAACCAGCTTTGCACAACAAGGATCCAGTAACCTATAATCAACCACTAGAGCAAAAGTACAGGAGCCAAAACACAAACAAACAAACAAACAAAACAGTTTTATGTTTGTTACTTTTTTTTTTCTCAAAAAACCGAAAGCCTGAAACAACTTTCATCGCTTGAGCCGTATTTACATAAATTCATTTAGGATGGCTGAAGCTACGAGCTCCCTAGGGCATGAGTGGGGAACTTCGGTTCTCACATCGACACGTGATATTTCACCAACTGTGCTGAGGTATTAGAATATAGATGCTTTATACACTTTCCACGCACAGCGAGGGTCTAATTGCTTACACCAACTGCAGTAGAGGAGAAGCAAGCTAATTTCTAATGAAGTTTCTCATTTGCATAATTCCATAATGTTTTAAATTATCTTCTTTGTAAATACAATCGGATAAATATATCTTTTTGCGAGGTTCAGTGAGCCACCCCACAAGCCTCTGGCCAACAGACGCAAGATCAATAGCCAGAATTCAAACTGCATTATTTATTGGCTTACAAATGAGTTGGCATCTATAAAAGTAAGCCTCCTGAAAGGCTCTAGCTGTCTGACTCCCTCTAAAATGTTCTGGTTACATCCGCCAAGCCTCTACCAGCTCATAAAGATGCATAAAATGTATTTTCACTATCAACACAAAATGGAAGTATAAAGATTGGTTAAATGGTAGTTTAGGAAGTCGTTTACAGTGACATTTAAATCCATTTATTTGAACAACATTTGACTCGAGATAAGAACACTATTAAATTAAGATAGGCTGTTCAGAATTCAGTGGAGCCCTATTCTTGCCCTGTGAGTTGACATCTTTCAATATGAAGGACCGTTACCTATCTAAAATGAGAAAGGGAATAAGAAAAAAGAACCTGTGACATTCTGAGCAAGCACCTATTAAAATGACGGAAGCGTGACATTTCAACAAAAGGACCACATACAGGGTGGCTCCTCTTCTTTGCCCCAGGATGTGCTGGCAATGCCTTGGCTTATGGCAATCGGTTTGCTTTCTCAACACTGCAGTTCAGAATGCTTCCCTCCAGAGCACCAGGGAGCCGTGAAAGTAAACAGGTTGCCAATAGCTCCTGCCCGCAGAGGTTCTGATCACCTCCCTGTGAACACCAACCACAGACGAAGAGACCACACAAACTCCTCTCTCAGCCAGCCTGTAATGTTACCGACAAACAGTCTGGGGTATTTCACAGCTACTTTCAGTTCCACAGCAAGACATATTAATATTCCAGGCCAGCTTCCAACAGCCGGTGCTACCACTGGAGAAGACCCTAGAATAAGCTACATTAACACCACCAAAGTATTTCCTGGTTGTTTGTTAGGCCCCAGGAAGCATGCAAGTAGATACATTTACGCCAACATGACATCTCTGAGAGAACCCAACTGAAAAATAGTTCGTGGTCCCAGGAGTCTAGCTAGAAGGCTATGATGAGATTGGGAAGAGCACCCTAGAGCTACCGAGGCAACCACATGGACAACCACACAAATCGGGTCTGGTTGAGCTGCATGGAAAGCCTTCTCAAGACTTCCTGAACGCCTGGAGAGGGTCTGTCCCAGGTAAGGGACAAGAGGACCGTCTCATAATAGTTGTATGGAAACACAATCTGTGGCAGGGCACTATTCCAGCCACCCTTCATTTGCGCCTTCACCCTGTCTGTCGGGGCTGAGGCTGGGAGCACCACCCCTTCCAATCTCTCTCCGTTTCACTGAGAGCTTTTAGCGAAGGCTGGTTTCCAAACAGTTGT
>CABHPP010135810.1:34844-47129 GCA_902168425.1 Peromyscus attwateri | reverse complement strand
GTTTGTTGGCATCTGTATAAAATGTACGAACTCCAGATATGGGTTTTTCGCGTACAATTCGAGGCAAGATCCAATCAGCTCTCTTTATAAGATCAATTCTATCACTTTTGGGATATTTGCTGTTAATTTTTCCCAAAAAATTACTGCAAGCCTTTTGCCAAGGTTCATTTTCTATCCATAATTTTTCAATGTCCTCCTTAGTTAAAGGTACGATAATTTCTGCTGGGTCTATTCCTGCTAACTGACGAAGTCTCAATTTTCCTTTCCAAATCAAGTCACAGATTTTTTCCACATAAGTTTTTAATTTTTTATTTGGTTTATTTGGTAAAAATATCCATTCCAATATAATATCTTCCCTCTGCATTAATATTCCTGTGGGAGAATGCCTAGAAGGTAAAATAACCAAAATGCAATCCAGCTTTGGATCAATACGATCTACGTGCCCTTCATGTACTTTCTTTTCTACCAAAGCTAATTCTTTCTCAGCTTCAGGTGATAATTCTCTTGGACTATTTAAGTCCTTGTCACCTTCTAAGGTTTTGAACAAATTATTTAGTTCATCATTTTTTACCCCAACAATAGTTCTTAGATGAGAAATGTCTCCCAATAATCTTTGAAAGTCATTAAGAGTCTGTAATCGATCTCTTCTAATTTGCACCTTTTGAGGTCTAATTTTTTGTAACTCTATTTTATATCCTAAATAATTAATAGAATCTCCTTTTTGTATCTTTTCAGGAGCAATTTGTAATCCCCAGCAAGGCAAAATTTTCTTTATTTCTTCAAACATTCTTTCTAAAATACCTTCATTTGAGTCAGCTAGTAAAATATCATCCATATAATGATAAATTATAGATTTAGGAAATTTTTTACGTACCACTTCCAATGGCTGTTGTACAAAATTTTGACACAGAGTTGGGCTATTCAACATTCCCTGTGGGAGGACCCTCCATTGAAATCTTTTGACCGGTTGAGAATTGTTATAAGTAGGCACTGTGAAAGCAAATCTTTCTCTGTCTTTTTCTTGTAAGGGTATTGAAAAGAAACAGTCTTTTAAATCAATAACTATGAGAGGCCATCCTTTTGGTAACAGAGTAGGCAAAGGAATTCCCGATTGTAGAGAGCCCATTGGCTGAATTACTTTGTTAATTGCTCTAAGGTCTGTTACCATTCTCCACTTACCAGATTTCTTTTTGATAACAAATACAGGAGAATTCCAAGGGCTGGTTGATTCTTCAATATGTTGAGCATTTAACTGCTCTTTTACCAGCTCTTCTAAAGCCTGGAGTTTCTCTGTTGTTAAAGGCCATTGCTGAACCCATACAGGCTTGTCTGTTGACCATTTTAAAGATATAGCTGTTGGTGTTTTTGGAAGATTATCAGTTATTGTGCCCTGTTTTTTTATAACATGGATGGCTGGTGACCACTCATTAGAATAATATCTTCTAATATTTCTCCCAGAAACATGTACTAGTTTATGATTTGTTTCTGAGATTGGAGGGATGTTTATCTGAGTATTCCATTGTTGTAACAAGTCTCGACCCCACAGGTTCATGGCTATGTTAGCTACATATGGTTTTAATTTTGCTCTCTGTCCTTCTGGACCTATACATTCTAACCATCTTGCACTCTGTTTCACTCGAGATAATGTCCCAATTCCTAACAGTTGAATGTTTACCTCTTGAAGAGGCCAAGTTGGATGCCAAAATTCTGGTGCAATTATGGTAATGTCTGCACCTGTGTCTACCAAACCAGACAACAAAACACCATTTATTTTTATTGTCAGTTTTGGTCTTTGTTCATTAATAGAAGTTTGCCAAAAAATTTTTTTTATGTTTTTTCCTGAATTTCCTATTCTATCTGTTTCATCATCCTGACCAACATGATTTATTCCAATAGGCATTTGGTTATTTAATCGCTTAGAGCAGGGATTTCCTCTTCTACAATTGCTGGAAAGGTTTGAACTGGATTTACTGTGGGGGCCTGCTTGAGGCCCCTCTGGGAGTTTCCCGAAGCCCGAGGCAAAGGATTACCCTGTCTGTCCCTTGTTGATCTACACTCGTTTGTCCAGTGTTTTCTTTTACCACACCTTCTGCATACTCCAGAAGGAAGGGGCATTCTATTGCCAGTGTTCTTTGAAGAAACATTTCTAGGAATAACCTGTTTACAGTCCCTTTTTATATGTCCTTGCTTTCCACATCCAAAACATCTAACATTTCTGAAACCCTTTGACATTGCTTTTCCTATCCACATATCATCCTGGTCATAAGCCTCAACATTAATTGTTTCTCTAATCCAATCTTCTAAAGGTGCAGATCTTGCCTTTAATGGCCTGATTATTCTTTTGCATGCTGTATTTGCGTTCTCAAAGGCCAAAGATTCAATGATTATCTGACTAGCCTGTAAATTTGGAACCATTTTCTGTACTGCTGACGTCAATCTTTGTAAAAAGTTTGTAAAAGATTCTTTTGGGCCCTGTATAACTTTTGTAAATGACTCAGTTTTTTTTCCTGATTCTTCAACTCTGTCCCATGCATTTAAGGCTGCCGTTCGACATAGAACTAGGATTTGGACATCATATAAACTTTGTGCTTCTACTGTAGCATATTGGCCTTCTCCAATAATCTGATCCTGGCAGACTTGTATTCCGTTATCCCTCCATTGTCTTTCTATATTTCTAGCCTCGTTGCTGAACCACATTTTCCACTGAAGATTTTGTCCAGGTTCAAGAACAGCCTGTGCTAGATCCCGCCAGTCCTGTGGTATAATCCTATTACAAGTTGACCAGGTGTTTAACATTTGTTTTACATATGGAGAATGCATGCCATAAGATGCTATTGCCTCCTTAAATCTTCGTAAGTCTAACATTTCGATTGGAATCCAAACATTTTGTTCATCCTCTTCACCAGGTAACTGCTGTACGGTTACCGGATAAATTAAGGGTGATTGTGTGAAAACAGGTTTTCTTTTTGTAACCTTATGATCCAATTTTGAAACAACTTCACTGTTAATTTCGTCTGTCTGAATTTGAATTTCTCTATAATTCATTTTTACAGGTTTTTCTAAGACTGTTATCCTGGCACTTAAATTGACTATCTTTTTAAATAGTACAATGAGGATGAGAAAAGTAATAAGGTGCATAATTCGATCAATATTAATATTCTCATATAGTTGTTCCATTGTCAGAGTGCCTAAAATTTCAAGCAAAGCCCACTTTTCTTCCAACGTACACATAAAGCCCATTTTTTTTTAATGTAGAAAAAAATTCTCTTTTAAATAGAGATGTTAATTGACTTACCAAGTCTTCGTAGAACAGTAGAAATTCGAGGAAATTTCAAAACAGCCACCTAGTGTTCAAGGTGTGAATCCAGAGAGAGATGGAGAGAGAGAGAGCGAGCAAAAAAGCCGTAGCCGCTTGAGCCAAGTCAAGCTTTAGCTGTTCAGCAGGGCAGGCCTGTTCAGCAGGGCAGGCCTAAGTTGTTTGTAATACTAGCTTTAAGCAAGTAGCAACAGCTGCAGGTCAGTCAGACCTAGGCCCGAGCTAGGGAGCCGGGCCACTCAGGCCGGAAACCGGACCCGCGGCCAAGCCAAGCCAAGCAGTTTTTAATGGATTCTTGTCACGTTGGGCGCCAATTGTAGATGTATCCAACCGTCGTATAAATAAGAAACACAGAACCAATGCAAAGAAGAAAGCCAAGAGGTCAGAGCTAAGAGCCAAAACCTTACCCTTCCTCCTGCAGTGGTCCTACCTCTCCGAAGGAGCTCGTACTTCCTGTGTTAAAGTCTTTATATAGTCTCTGTTCTGCCTTCTCATTGGTTGTAAACCCAACCACAGGACTGCCTCATTACAGCCTGTCTGTATAGACCTCCAGGTGTTCTATGGTTGGTAATGAGATTTAAGGCATGTGTATCCAATGCTGGCTATATCCCTGGACACACAGAGACTTACCTAGCTCAAATGTACACCACCACTGCCCTGCTTTCCTATGGCTTGCTAATAGCTCTGACCCCCAGGCAACTTTATTTATTAACATACAAATAACATTTTGGTATAAAGAAAATATCACCATACCTTACTACTCAACTAATTTTGATAGTTGGATGACATGGGAAGTAACATTTTTGTGTGTGTTTCCTTTTCTACAAATATTGTGCAGGGAGCAATTATTCGAAGATTTTTATGTGTGTATTCACACAGCTCTTTAGCGCTCCAGGGAAAGCTCACAAGGAAGTAATCCTTTGCTTCCATGCACATGCGTTTTCCTGTGAAGTCAGACCTTCAGTTTCAGATTCTTGATAAGCAGAAACAAAAGCTTCTGGGGAGGTTGAGTGAAATGGGGGGGGGGTTGGGGGGGTTGGGTTGGATGCTATAAGTGTGAAAGGGTGCCTCCATTGTATTTCTTCTAAACACTGCAGGACACCCTCCTTTTACTAGTGTTGTTCCTGTCTTGTTCTCTGAATGCTTTGTTTATACCAGTGTGGGAAGTTTTGTTGAAGGATTACCAGACAGACATGCCTGAGAAGTTAGGATGTGATATAGTGAAGGCAAAGTCGGTGGACCGCTTGCTGTTGAATCCACAGTCTCAAACTCACTTCCTGGGGCCTTTGCTAACGGTGCCTATGGTAGGCGTCCACTTAGAGCTTCTTTGAGTTGCTATCAGCAATATGCCTTCCACTCTTCAAATGATCTCCTACGTACAGATCAGACCAAAAGAAGCCTATGCTGAAAGGAAAATGGAAAGACTGGGGAGTGATCCCAATAAAATGTCACAAGTAGAAAGAATTTTTTGAATTGAATGCAGCATGATGTGGAGTTAATTAAGAGAAGGTACCAGGAGCCAGAATAAAATGACCGTCCTTGGAGTAAACCATTGGTAGTGTGGATTTCTGTGAGTGAAGGTGGCTTTGAAAAGCTCACTGACAGCTTTCAAAGTAAATAAAGGGAGTAATAATCAAAGAAGGAAACACCTACTGAACACCCACTTAGATACTCAATTACTCTTAATCTGTGCTTCAGTTTCCTGTAGGAATTCTTTGAATTGGCTGTGAAGAAGTTGATGTGGAACCTGGGCAAATCCGGTGTAAAGGGAGAAGTAAATAGTAGCGGACAACTTTTTAGAATGAAAGCTATTAGCACGAAGTGATGTCAGCTCTGCAGAAATGTAATTGGCTCAATGGAAGTGTAAAGGCAAATTAGTGCATCTATGAAAATCAATTAGCTAATAACTATTGAATTTTAAAAACACATATTTCCAGGTTAATGTAGATGAGTCCTGCCAGTTTTTTTCGTTCAGTGCAATTAAAAACCCTTGGCATTACAGACCAAACCAATGAGCATTTGCATGCTGGAGAAGGGGGGAAGGAACGCTTAAGGGCACTGGAGGGACGACCAGATGCCAAGTTCCCAGTGACCTCCTACTGCCTCTGGCATTTGATGCTGAAGAAGGTTGCTTCATCCAGGGTCACAAGCTCTTTATTTGAGAAAGCGAGTCAACCTGAACCAAATAATCCCAGAGAATCCCATACTAAGGAATAATTAAGCAGACAAAAGCAACATTCAAGAGGAGGTTTTGAGTAGAATAAGGGAAAAGCACCACTTTCCCTATCAGACAGGAGGGCAGTGTACAGGAGGGCAGGAATGATGGACAGCAAGGGAAGAGGCACCATGTGTGTCAAATGCTGAAAAAGTATCAAAAAAGAATCAACATTTCTCAATGTGGAGCCAGTCAATAACCATCAGGAGTGAGGAGGAAGTGATAGCATGCTCGGCCTAACAGCACAGCTGGAGAAAGTTCTCTCTGAACAGGACGGAAAGAATGAAAGAGAGGATGCTGCAAAGCCAGGCAGGCAGGAAGGACAGTCACCAAAAACAAGGCTAAATGCTACAGTCATCCCTTTCCTTCTGGGTCTCATAAGTTATGTTTGGTGGTTGAAATGATGATAACAGTACTACATCATGTCAGTCTAAGAGAACGTGGAAAGTTGTTGAGTTTATTTTAAATGGGGGATGCAAAAATACTAAGATGAGCAAGTTTCCTGTACTTCACTAGAGTTAATAAAATGCCCACCAATACGACTATAAAAGTTATGTGCACATATGCATAGTACCCAGAGCAAGCACTAAAAACCATACAAAGTCAAACTTGAGCCAACAGGGAATTCTGCGTTTCTAACCCACTTGAAAAACACGTATACAAAAGAAAACAGAGAATTGAAAAAAAAAGAAATAATAAGATGATAAACTTATAACAAAACACAACAGTAAGGAGAGTAAATTCAGGTAGTCTAAGATATAAATGTCAGGGTAGATTTTTAAATCGGCAAATGTGTGTATTACAAGAAATGTACCCCAGGGGCTAGAGAGATGGCTTGTCAATTAAGAACACAGGCCGCTCTTGCAGAGGACTTGACCTCAATTCCCAGCACCTGTATGGCAGCTCACAACTGTCTGTAACTCCAGTTCCAGGAAGTCTGATGCCTTCTATTGGCTTCCACGGAAGTGAGGCATACATGTGGTGAACATACACACATATGCAGGAAAACTGTCATACACATAAAAATGAATCAGATTTGTTTAAAGAAATGCAGCACTTGAGTTACATGCATTGCACTAGCATATCTTACAGGCAGGACACTATTGCAGATCAAAGTGTTCATAGCTGGGTTGGTGTTTATGTATCTCTTTTGGTAGCATGAAAAGTACCAAAGATGCATACCAAATGGGGGCGAAGGCTCTAGGTAGGCACCGGCCAGCTTCTCCATGTTTACTGAGTTGTGTTGATGTTGTCTTCAGCAATGGGACCTTGCTGTCGGTTTTTGGAGACTAAGTATAGTCTTGGTCACTGCCTGGGTTGTTTAGAACTCAGAAGTAACCCATTCCTGGTCCTGGAGGCCTCATTTGATGACAAGAGATGTCCAGTCGGGGCTCTGTCTCCCCATCATTTGGTGATTTCACTCAGTATACGTAAGTGACTTTAAAAATTCCTAGGCTTTCCTTTGTTGAGAGCATTTGGATGACTGATTTGATCTCATTTTTTTCTTCTGTTTAGAATTTTCTCTATCTTTAAAAAATTAATACATTTTAACTTATTGATGTGTGGGCATGTACGTGTGTGTGTGTGTGTGTGTGTGTGTGTGTGTGTGTGTGATGTGTAAATGTACTACAATGTAGATGTAAAGGTCAGAGGATAGCTTTTAGATGCTCTCAACTGCCAAACTATCTCACTGGCCTTTGTTTAAAATTACTTTTTGTAGATTATGTGCTTCTAGGAATTCATCTTTTTCTCTAAGATTGCCTGCTTCCAGAAGGTATAGCCTCTTCACCTTTTATTTTCTGTAGCTTTCCTTATGTTTAGTTCAGCTAAAGATTTGTCTGTTCTGTTGAACTTCTCAAAAGGTACTGTTACTTTATGTTTGTAAAATATTGTTCTTGAGAGGTAATTTATATACCATAAAATTTCCTTAAAGTTTACAAGCATGTATGTACAAAGTTGTGGAACAATTATAGCAATATAATGTCGGACCTTTTCAGTAATAGGGTGATACTGACCTACAAGCTTCATCCCTACTGGCCAGCTTTCATGGTGCTTAAAGGTACTACCAAAGGAGAACACTGTGACTCCTGCAAACTATAGTAACAACTGGCCTAGCAAAACATGCCCATTGGTGCAATAACGGCATCAACATCAGGAGAGTAACCAGTTACTTTCTGATGAATTTGAGTACTGCTTCCCAAGATGAAACCCACACCTGGCACCATTGTTGAGCCAAGAACCTATGACTAGACAGGCCATAGGTCCCAGGGGAGAATCTAGTACCATTGTGCTACATGGGCATCATATTAAACTGACTCCTAATGACTTATTATTCCCATAAATTAATGTCCCTCTCAACGTTCATTAGAGAAGTTTCTGTTTGCAGTAGATAGGGGTTTAACAGCAACACAATTCTGTTGTGAATTCTGTGAATTCTGCAGAGAATAAGAGATGGCAGAATGGTCAGCTCTAAATGGGATATCTATATTACACCTTTCCTCTCCAGGCTCAGGGATCATTGTGGAGGGGGGGGGGGAGAGAAAGACTGTTAAGAGCTCAAGGCAATGGATACATCCAAGGAAACAGTATTCTCTGGACACAGCAGGACAGATGCAAATATGAATGCACACTGACTGTTAGAGCATGTACAAGCCCTTTGTAAGCTCAAGCCAGACCAAATAGTATGGAGAAGGGAAGTGGAATGAAGTCTCAGTCCTGACTGAGGGTGTATTAGCAATTGATAGCTGCTGGGAGAGGGAGAGTCAGTTTCCTTTAAGAGCGTTGCCCTGGTAATTCAACCTTACTCTAGAGAAGGTCGCACATCCAAGAATACTTGGGCAGCACAGATTGGACTTGATAGATGAAAACAAACAAAACAGTAAGACAAAGCGCAGTTGCTAGTGAAGGGCAGAGGGTCTGGGAGGAGTCCGGAGGGAGGGAATTTGATCACAGCATGATATATAAAATTCTCAAAGAAGTAATACACATCTTAAATATTCATTTTATTTTTTATTTATAAGTATATGTGATGGTGTGTGCATGCAAATGTGTGTAGGTACGCAAGGAGGTCAGATGAGGGTGTCAGATGCCCTGGAATCTCAGTATTTACAGGTGGTTGCCAGCTACCAGTCATAGGTTCTAGGAACCCAACTCTGGTCCTCTGCAAGAGCAGCAAACATTCTTAACCACTTAGCCATCTCTTCAGAAGCAAAATCAACTTTTAATTGCTCAGATACATAGATTCATTGTAAATTAGGTTTATTGATGATATTGTAGAGCTAAGCGTAAGGTCACTGTAAGAAAAATAACATGAGTGTTCCTTGTATCACGTTTATGAAACCTAGTTCTATAGTCTGATAGATAGCACCGTTAGTCAATTTCGCTAATTTATTTTGTGAATCATGACATTAAAATCTCTTTCTGTTAACTTATATCAGTCTGTCTGTCTACCTGTCTATGAGTGATAATCCAGTTCCTTTCCTGATTTCTCTTATTTTCTTGTGTGTTGTCTTAGAAATTGAACCTAGGACCTTATACATGGTAGAAAAGCAAAGCACTCCGCCACTGAGGTGCATCTGCAGCCATCCCACCTTCTCAAATCATTAAGACAAGCTTTGCTAAGGCACGCTGAGCCCTGTGAACCATTGGGTTCAAGTGCAGTTCCTGTGAGGTCAGTCTGTGATTTCTTTGCTAAAATCCCGACCTATCAGGTGGTCTGGTCTTTGTGAGACCTGCTCCTCCACCTACTAGCTAAGCACGTCTTCTTCAAAGGAATTGTCTGTCCTTCCTGAGGATGTCTAGAGGCCAGCTTCTAGAGCAGTTGAAATGGCTTTCATCTGCCTTCCTTTCCTTCACCTCTCATCAGCTTGGCCCATTAAGCACATTTCTAAGAACTCTTTAATGTTGTAGCACTACCAATCGTATGTAAAGATGACTATGATTGCTTAGATATGAAAGACAGAATTAACAAAAAGAAAAGGGGGAAAAAAAGAGCATTCTGAATGTGCTACCAGGCAGTTGGAAAGCAGGAAGAGAGTCTTTGTTTGTGCGATCAGTGCGTTAGCAGGTTGGAAGGCAAAGCAACATTGCTGGAACTCATGAAAAAGAGTGATGAATTGCCAGGGGGCAAGCCCAGGCCTCCCGGCAAGGCTTCCAGCTTCGGGAAGACTTATGTGTTTCCCAAACTGGACATGTCATTGATGGTTAAGCCACGGTCCGTGGTTGCCAGCATTATTGTGCAGTGTGGCTTTGCCCAAGAAGCATTGCTAGAATACATTAGAACAATGACTGAAGATTTTACTTGCTCTGTTGAAATAAGTTGAATTACATGGTGCAACATGGTTTTTCCCAAGTGGCTAAAAATCAGTGACTTAAGGTATTTACAATGTAAGAAATGTGTGTTCCTAATAAGGTTGGGGAGTCAGCTTTACTTAAGGGAGTAGTGCGGGTCTTCATCATCATCTACGTAGCCCTTGGAGATCCCATGGGGTGCGACTTGATTTCTCTCATTGTAAAGTAAATCTGAAATGACGGTTGCATACAGACATCCAGAGGAGACCAAACCAGATGTGTGACAGAGTCATGTTTGCAAAATTCTTTCTTCAAATTCTTCCGTGTATGTCTGGCATTTAACATTTAAACATTTACACTGAAGGATTATTCTAACCGTTGCAATTCTTGATACCTGACAGATGGAGTTGAGTGTGTGTGTGTGTGTGTGTGTCTGTGTGTGTGTGTGTGTATGTGTGTGTGTGTGCAGAACTAGGGTGGGGCATGGAGGATTCCCTAGGTATCCTGTGCTGGAGTATTTCTGGTCACAATGGGGAAACAAGGGATCTTCTAACTCAGTTTCCCATATATATCACTCAGACAATTCAAAACAACATTTAGTAGAGCTCTCTCAAGGGCTAGGAAGAGGTAACTGCATTGTCACCCTTGTTGAACCATTTCTATTGAGTATTTTTATACTGGTTTCAAAATCACTGGCCGTGTTGAGCTCTCTCTGCTGAGTATTTTGCACACTGCGATAGCAAGCTTCACCAGTGTTCCACTTTAAAATGGTCTCAACTTGACAGCTCACTCTCCGCTGAAATCCATATCCTGACTAGTGTTTCTCAGAGGTTTGTTCTTTGGCAATGAATGATTTATTTTTTAATATCTACATTGGAAAATTGTTACGTTGTTTTCTAAGAATTTGCCTCTTCTGATAACTACTAGCTGAAACGTGAATTGTACGATAAGACTGTGGACTTGTGGGGGATATTCCAATTTGAAAGGCAAAGAGCTAAAGAAATTTGACATCAGTTTTATAACTTTGCAACTTCATCTAAGTGAGCTGCCTCTGCCCTCCTATGAGTAGCTAATGCTATCCCACAGTGCAAAGCTTTAAAAAAAAAAAACGTGAAATGAAGAAGGTTGAAGCAAGTCAGAGCATGATAATTAATCAGTGTGTGAATTAACTCTGTGTTCTTAAGGGAAAATAAAATTTCCCTGACTCCACTTAGTGTAGAATGTATCACAGTGTCAGTTTGAAATAGCAGCAAAGCTTTCATCTTTCTGGGCATGTTGTGATTCAGGCTCCCCGAGGTATGTTTATGTTTGTCTGTGGGGTGTGTGTATTAGAGGGCTCCATGTGCTCCACGGAGATGGGAGCAGGGAGGATGGCCAGTGGACAAGTGTAAACACACACAGTTGAATATAAAACAGAAGAAAAGTACCCACATGCATGCCATCAGCAGGTTCCGTGTTTGGAAAAGCTATAGCTCATTTGTCACGGGCAAAATGCTGGAAAAAAAACCACATAAATGCCAGAGCACTTTGACTTTATAATAACACATTGGAGGTGATGTCTGGACCTTCTCCGGATGGTCAGAGCAGATGGTTGATACCATGTGCCGGGAAGAGGCACTTTGCAATTCTCAACATTTGGAAATCTGCCATGTTAATTTGAAATGGATGAAAATTTTAACAGGATTTTTCACAAACTTATGAGAGACTAAAACAATTTAAAACTGTGGAGGATTGGAATTTATTTTCTGATAGAACAGCTCTACAAATAATATTTGAAATTCAGACGAATTGACGGAAGTCCTGCCTGAATGTAAAGGTGATGTGCTTAACGACGCAGCGAGGAGAACAGGAAACGGATGCCTTCCCTACTTTGGTAATGGGCAATTTCAGTGTTTGTGTTGCTGCCCCTTACATTAATTCTTAGGCCATAACAAAATAATAGTTATCACTTTTCAATGCAATTATAATTGTGTTCAAGTGTTAATGATTAAAATAACATGGCGAGGCCTATATTAGAAATAAGAGTGATTATTTTTTCAATTGCAAGTGTGAGGCTTTATGGAGAGAGTAATCAGATGCTGTATACATGCTGTACTCCATAACTGCTGTGCCTTTCCTATTTGAGTCTTAGTCTGTGAGCTGTTGACATTAGCTGAGGGGGTAGCATCAGGATGGTGCTGAGGTAGTCTCTGGAAAGCCCAAGTTGCATATCCCTGACAGTGTAACTCAGACTCAGCATTGCTCATTATGCTCAGATGTCTATAAAATATAAATACAGACAAAGTAACTATTTTATTAAATTTGAACCAGTGGGTAGATTTTATGAAAATAATACAAAATCCATTAAAGATATTTTCCCCCTGTTTTCATGCGTGTGTCTGAAGTGTGAATATTTGTGTACATGGTTTGCTTGCCTCTGTGTGTGTGTGTGTGTGTGTGTGTGTGTGTGTGTGTGTGTGTGTGT
>CABHPP010135810.1:0-29159 GCA_902168425.1 Peromyscus attwateri | reverse complement strand
TGAGTGTGCTCTAGAGTCAAAGTGTTAGTGTGGCTGAGTGTGCTCTACAGTCAAAGTGTTAGTGTGCTGAGTGTGCTCTAGAGTCAGGCACAGATCTGATGATTGCTCAGGCTGACGTCATGACTTGGAAACTGGAGATAGTGTTTTCTTCTTGGGATTCTCATGGAAATTATTGAGTTAATGACTAGAGGGCAACCTAAGGCCTGAGTATCCTAACCACCGTGTGTGTGTGTGTGTGTGTGTGTGTGTGTGTGTGTGTGTAAGCTGACAGTTTGATGTTGCGTGTCCCATGTCAGCTCCCATGCTCTCTGCACACTCCCTAATATACTAATTAACCTTTTGAATTCAAGTGCCAAAAAAGGAATAATTCAGAAATTGCTGCTGTATTGCTTATCACGTTCAGTGGGTTTTTGGCTTTGGCTTTTACAAGTGTAACTCCCCTTCTGTGAAGATGCCATTCTCAACATTCCTTGTGTTTACAGATTCATCTTTCATCATGTTCTTCCAGGCAGCCACAGTCCGGTTAACATCGTGCATGAGAAGATGCGCTTGTCCTTGGTGTGGACACCCACCAGGCCAATTGTTGTTTTCGTCTTTGACATTTGTACTGGCTGACAATGTAAACCCCCTTTGTAAAGAGTTGTCCTACTCCCCTGAACCTCGAATTCCAGACTTCAGAAGGAGCAGAGATATTTGAATGGGCGTATCTGTGCATCTTGGAAGAATTTCTTCTGCCTTCTTTCCTTGCATTCCACATCCCTCCCCCGACCCACCCAAGGGCAACTGGGCCTTGTGTTGCTAGGGCCAGTGAGAGAGGACCACTTTCACCTGCCCACACTCTGCCCGGCTCTCTGGCTGGCCTTAAAGCTTTCGTGTGGTTCAGCCCTTTAACTTGGGAACGTCTGTCTCAGACAGGTCCCAGTTTTGACAGGAGCGGGAGTGGTAGTGTCCTCACTGTAGGATGGTTTTTAAATGGTCCAAGACCTTCGGGGGGCAGCGGGGGGGGGGGGGGGGGGCTGACAGATTGTTTCAGATTGGCATTCATGCATGCAAAGGGAGTGGGAGGGTAGTAGATGGTAAATCTCAACTGGTCCTGAGGGCATGGATGCTGTTGTTTTCTTCCCCCATCCTTTCTGGCCCCCACTGAGTGAGAATACCTCTGTGTACCTCCTTCTAAACCCCCTCTTAGGTGAGCTGGGAAAGGCTTGTTGGCTTCATTTCATTTTAGAGGTTTCTCTGCAGACAAGGTAACCAGGATTCTGGGAACATTGCAGCTGCCTCACAGACCTTGAAGGGCCCATGATACCTCTCAGACACTCTCTCGGCTCACTCTCATCTCCTGAATATTTTATTTCTGATCCCATCAGTAGGTAAAGGAATGTGATGGTTTCCTCGCTTTGGTCCTTTTCCCTAGAACTCTGTCAGCCTGGGGATATATTTTGGATAAAGGAGTAGAATCACTTTGTTGCCAGTGATAAAATAAAAAAGTCTAAAAATGTGCAGGTAGGAAACAGACAGGAAAGTCATCCCTGGCAGCGGTTTCCAGCAGACTCCAGGCCACTTGTCTCTATGACAGTAATTATTAGCAAAAGTTATAATCCAATTATATGAGCAGTTTTTGGAATTAGCACACACTTCTCCTATCAATATATTAGCAAAACATTGCAGCTGAGTAAGTTCTATGATAGTTACTGATGTTTTTTGAGCTTGTCAAGTGTGTAAAAATACTCAGCAAAACAACTTCTGAAAGCATTTTTATATGGAGATCTGACAAAAGAGTATAAAGCATCTTCTGTTTGAGTGAGATCTGTCGTATGCTAAAGGACTGTAGACTTTATCAGATACAGATTCTACGGTAGGAGAGTATGTGATAAATATTACTGTTCCCGGGGCCCTGCCTCTGCACAAGAGACCAACAGCCTCGCAGATGTCAGCACATTGCCTGAAATTGGCTTAGCTGGATCTTGGAGGCTATGTTCAGGAAAATCTTAATCCACTCATTCATCTGTCCCCTCCCTCCATTCCTAATGTATTTCATTATGGTTACATTTTCAGCATAGAAAAATCTCTATCAGTATGTCTTGCATAGTGATGTAAAATCCAAACAAAGTAGGTTTAACAAATTAACTTTAATCACATAAGAACAGATATTAGTATTTTCTAATTGATGAGCAGATCAAGCTGCTATTATTTTTTTCTTGCAGTTTTGTTTCTTCTCTGTTTTATACTAAAAATACGATAATGGCATTTTAAATCACCTGTGAATCAAACCTCTGGAATGTCCCCATGAGTCATTCAATCACGAATTTTCATTTGTCTAGATGCCCAAAACTTTAAATGACTAATATAGACTAAGAAGAACTGGTTGCCTTGGTAAACATACCAATTAGCTGGCATACATTAGTACAGTTCCTGAATCCAGAAGTCATATTTAAGCTGTTTCTATACTTTATATACGTTGTTGGATTCCTTTCCTATCTCATGTGTAGTAATTTGTTCAGGTGGGTCGTTTCTCAGCTGAGATGAGTAATTAGGAACTTGCTGATCACACACCATAAAATACTCGTGGCGCCTTTTCATCCCTGTCTCTCCAGACTTACTCTTTTTCCTACTGCAGCCTGCTTCAGGAGATCCTCCTGCCTCCTACCTTCATTCCCTGGTGACCTCACCTCTTGGTGTTGAGCTACGATCCCCTTAGCTCTTTCCTGCAGATCTCTCATCCTTCTCTCCCAGCCTATCTCCATTGCTTTGTGCCACCAGCCACCAGGCAGCAGAAACACTTACTACGGGAGAGACTCCCCCTGGCCACACTGGACTGGGATGCAGGTGGGTAGTTTTTAATATCCTTCCTGTCCTCCAGTCTGCTTCTTCCAGAATTATTCTTAGTCCTGTAGCAGCCTTGCTGCAGGACCCTTTTTCCCACCATGACTCTACTCCTTAAGGACCTCATCTCTTAGTGGAGACCCCAGTCGTCCCAGCTAGTTCTCTCTGCCTCTCAGTCTTTTCTCTCCGCCCATCTCCATTACTTTCTGTCCCCCACTGACCCACAGACGCACTCTCTACCAGGGATCTCACAGCCACCACACTTGCCTAGGATCCAGAGTAGATAACAGCAAGCACAGGAAAGACACCCACCTATCAAAGAGAAGACCAGATATGGACACCAAGACACACCTCAAACATTGTAACTCAAGATGTCTAGATCCCTGGAAAAACCACAAACAGGAACAGCCTAAGTTTGCCTCCTGCAGAATACATTGTAATACATAGTAATACATTGTAACAGTCTCAGAGAAATGCAGATTAGCTGAACAATAAGACAGGGGCTTCAAAATAGTAATTACAAATAAGTTCAAGACCTTAAAGAGGACATGGACAGATAGTTATTGAAGAACATAAAAACACAAACAGTTGAATGGAATAATGGAAACATTTCAAGTCTTGAAAGTAGAAATAGAATCATCAAAGAAAACCAAAATAAAACTAGAAATTAACAATTTAGGAAGTCAAACTAAAATCTCAGAGGAAAGCCTCACCAATGTATTACAAGACATGGAAGAGAAAATTTCTAGTCTTTAAGGTAGAAGAAGTAGATAGATCAGTCAAAAAATGTTAAATCTGAGAAATCCAGGCTCAAAACATCCAGGAAATCTGGGACACTGTGAAAAGATCAAACCCATGAATAATAAGGGTAGAGGAAGAAGAAGAAACGCAAGCCAAAGGCACAGAAGATATTTTTTAACAAAGTCATAGACAATTTCCCCATTCTAAAGAAGGAAGATACCAAAGTACAAGAAGCAAACAAAACACCAAATAGACAGGATAAAAAAAAGTCCCCATGTTGCATAATAATCAAAACACTAAAAATATAGAACAAAGAAAGATATTAAACACTGCAAGGGGAAAAGACCAAGTAACATATAAAGGCAGACCCATTGCAATAACACCTGGCTTCTCAATGAAGACTCTGAAAGCCAGAAAGTCATGGAGGCTGTTCTACAAATCCCGAGAGACCATAGATGCCAGCTTAGACTGCTATACTCAGAAAAACCATCAGTCACAATTAACTGCAAAAGAAATTTAAGCGATTTCTATTTACCAGTCTAGCTCTACAGAAGACGCTAGAAGAGAAACTTGATTCTAAAGAGGTTAACGGAACCCCAGAAAACACAAGGAGTAAATAATTCCAAAACAATAAAAAAGAGTGAGGGTAACAACAAAATTCCAACAATCAATAAAAATAGCTTATTGATAACCCTCAATATTAATGGTCTCAATTCCCCAATAAAAAGATACAGAGTAACAGAATGGATTAGAAAACAGGATCCATCTTTCTGCTGCATCCAAGAAACACATCTCAATATCAAAAATAGACATCACCTCAGGGTAAAAGGATGGAAAAAGTTATTCTAAGCAAATGGACCCAACAAGCAAGCAGATGTATTTTAATATCAGACAATGTAGTCTTCAAACCAAAGCTAATCAGAAGAGATGCGCATCAAAGGAAAAATCCACCAAATGATATTACCATTCTAAACATTTATGTTTCAAACATAAGGTACCCAAATTCATAAAAGAAACATTGCTAGTGGGTAACTTCAATGCCACATTTTCCCCAGTAGATAGGTTGTCCAGACAAAAACTAAACAGAGAAATGCTGGAGTTAAATATTGTCCTAACAGATATCTACAGAACATTTCACTCAAACACAAAAGAATATACCTTCTTCTTAACACGTTGTGGAACTTTCTCCAAAATTGACCACATCCATAGACACAAAGAAAGTCTCAGCAGATACAAGAAAACTGAAATAACTGCATTCTATCTAGTCATCATTGATTAAAGCTGGGTATCATCAACAACAAACAACACAATGTATACACAAACTTATGGAAACTGAAAAATCATTATTGAATGAGAATGAGTCAAGACTGAAATCAAGAAAAAAACTAAAAACTTTAGAATTGAGTGAAAATGAAAGCACAACATACCCAAGCCTATGGGACACAATGAAAGTGGTTACAGCAGGTAAGTTCATAGCACTAAGCACTTACATCAGGAAACTAGAGAGATATTGTATTAATACTTTAACAACAACAACAACATATCTAAAAGATTAGAACAATAAGAAGTAATAGCCTGTAGATGTAAGTTTCTGTCCCGCCTGGTCCTGTAGCCACTCAGTCCCAAATAAACACACAGAGGCTTATATTAATTATAAACTGTTCGGCCTATTGCTCACACTTACAACTAACTAGCTCTTGTGCTTAAATTAATCCATAATTCTTGTCTAGGTTTAGCCACGTGACTTGATACCTTTTCTCAGTTTAGCATTCTCATGTTAATTCCTCTGCATCTGGCTTGTGACCCCATCTCTGCCTTTCCTCTTCCCAGAATTCTCCTAATCTGGTTGCCCTGCCTATACTTCCTGCCTGGCTACTGGCTAATCAGCATTTTATTAAACTAATATGAGTGACAAATCTTTACAGTGTACAAGAACATTATCCCACAGCAGTAGCCCAAAAGAGTAGGAGAAGAAGGGAAGAAACAAACTGAAATAATGATATAAAGACAAACAGTGTCACCTTGAGGAATAAGAACTTGAAATTGACGAAGTCAGTCTCTTGAATTTAAGAGGAGACAGCTTCTCAGAGGTGACATGTTTAGGAGATATAGGGGTGGAGGCTTCAAATCACTGCCTTTTATTCTCAATTTGGTCTTCCAGGACATGCTTTATAAAACCTATTGGAAACCATATTACAAGCTTGTATTTTGAGCTTATTATTTTGTTTTTTAATTTTTATTTTTAATTATGTATTAATTTGTTTCTCTTTGTGTATTTGCACATGGGTGCAATTGCCTGTGGAGGCCAGAAGAGGGTACTTGATTCCCTAGAGCTAAAGTTACAGGCTGGTGTCCGCTGCCCAATATAGGTACTGAGAACCAAATTCAGGTCCTCTGCAACAGCAGTGTGCTCTTTTAACCACCTAGCCATCTCTCCAGCCCCTCTGAAAGAGTGATTTTCTTAGTCATGCTCATAATACAGGAATGAAGGCAGAATGAAGACACTAGCCTTTATCATATCAAAGAAATGAAGACCTAGAGAAGTAATGTTATTGACTGGATTATGAGTGCATAAGCTAATATTGTGATCCTATTAAGTCTATCTCTTGAATATATAAAAATTGTAACTGTATTTATATGATTTAGTTTTATCAGGTCAGTGGGAGAAAGTAAAAATAACAAATTTACATAAACTAATTGGAACAAATTCTGAATTGAGATTTTTTTCCAAGAGCCATTTAGAGATGAAATTTTTTTTTGCAGTTTGTACCATTTTACTTCAGAATTATGATTTTATTCTACATTTCTTTTGTTTTGTTAAAATGACAGACAACTTATAAGGCCCTCTCTGCCTTCAGCTATGTTTTTCACATTATAGTTTAAAAAAAAATTACAAGGTTAAGGGAATCAAACTAAAACACTTACAACTATAGCCACATTGTCTAAATCATTATTTCTGGTGCTTACGACTTCTACTCTGAAGTTTTATCAATGGATAGTAGAGGATTATTTATTTTTATAATTAACTAAATTATTATGCACCTATATAACTGTGTAACAAGTTTAAAAATAAAGACAACTGCCGGGGAACACTGTGGAGTTTTGATCTGAGTCTAATGCTTCTAATTATAGATTAGGAACATCAAGTCAAGTTGCACTATATTGTCAGTGCACAAGACAGCTCTTTAAGCCTGAAGTTTTATTAGTTTAGGGAAAGCTGATAGACTATCCCAGCCATCATAAAGGGTAGAATTGACATGCAGGCATTTTGCAGGTATAAAACCATTCTCACCTGCCATTTGGGGATATAAATCAGCAATATAGGGCTATTATCCAAGAGGCAGACATGATCTGGAATTGCATTAACAAAAATGTAGGACATGAGAGCCATGAAATAAGTCATGCACTGTGTTCAACATTGATAAGACATATATTAGAGTCTAATTTTCAACTCCATATTTTAAATACAATATTAGGAAATTGGAGATGGGCCAGAGAAAAGAAAAGAAAATGATTTGAAATTACAAAAGTTTGAAATCTGCATTCTATATAACCACCAAGGTAAAGCCTGTAGGGTAGCGTGGACGTAGGGTTGAGTGGGTCCCCATCTTTGGAGTAACTGGAAGTAACTTTTGCTTGCAGCCTTAAGTCTGTCTTTAAAGGTAAAATTTTAGCATTAGAAAAAGGAGTCACAATCCAAAGTGCAGTTCTTCTGTTTCTCAAATCTAGCGCTGCTTACTGGAAATACAAGAGTCAATGGGGCATGTGTTAGACTATGAAAGACCTTTTCTTTGGGAGAAAGAAACATAATTATTATTTTGGTACTTATGATGAACCAGCATTTTCATATATTGTCTTATTTATGTCTCAGAAAACTTAAGAGTAATTTGGAAGGTTCAGCATTGCTCAGGCCGAGTTTGGAAAGAAGAGTGAGTGGCCTGAGCTGAAGAGAGCCTAGGAATGAACCACAAGATGAAGCCCCAGCTCTGGGGTACCTAGAGAGGAGTATAATGAATGTCAGATGCAGCCTGCTTGGGTATTAGTGAGTCATGTGACAGGGTATCCGGGACAGTGATCGATGAAGCAGGATTTTTTTGAGGTGGCACCACAAATGTGGAAGAGCCCTGGCTGGTCTGTTTATTTCCCATCACTGCCCTTAGAAATGAGTACAAACATAATGGCCTGCAAACAGAACAGATGTAATTCTGGAAGCCAGAAGTCAGAGTGTCAGCAGGGCTGTCTTCACACTGGACGTCACAGGCCAGAGTCCTTCGCAGCCTCTTCCCAGCTCTGGACGGCTCTTCACACTTATTTCTGCGTGGTTGCTTTCAATCTTCCCAACTAGCAGTGACAAGAACACGTGTTTCCCACACCGAATCCCTCTCCCATTGCCCCTTCTAACTCTGTCAGGGTAATGTGATTACATTGAACCCACCCATGTAATCCAGTGCAAGCTCCTGTATCAAGATCTTTAATCTGAGGTTCTGGGAGTCAATTTGTTATTCAGCTCACTGTAGTAGAGATGGAGACAGTAAGTTAAGTTCATGCATGAGATCTTGTCAATCAACTGCCAGCTGGACAGCTGGTTCCTTTCTGAAGATGCAGGGAGTTGGGAACTTAGATTGTAGTTAGGCTGGAGAGGAAGCCATGTTGAAATGTTTCAGAACAAGGAGATGGAAAGAAAAATTAGCTATAAGAGGTCCTTACTAGCAAACTTAGGTTTGTCGACTTCTTTGGTTCAATGACTTAAAATATAATTCTAATATTCCATATGAATCAGAAATTTGTCATTTCATTGGTCACCTTTGCTTTTAAAGTAGTACTCAGTATAATGGAATAATGATGAAGGTTCAGTTTCTGAGAACTGTGTTTGGAATACAGCGTCTGGGTGTTATTCTGACCCAATGTCAGTGTCTCATTTTAAAGCCCTATACTTCCTGTTCTTGAATATTCTGCTTCTAGCAAAACTTTGGGTGTATTTCTTACAGGGCTCTTGGCCGTGCTGCACACAATAAATTATATGTGCACTTTGAAAGGTAACACTATGACTGTCTCCCAAGCCTATACATTATCACTGCAGTATTAGAACCCTGATCATCTTTGGCCTTGATGAGTATGTGAAGAGAATGTGGGTAGCGGGAAACATATACAAAGAAGAGCTTCCTTCCAAACAGCAGTGCAGTTCACTGCAGATGCCAACAGCTCCAGCCCAGTTTCTCCACTCATCCTCACCCCGGTGAGCAGAACTGATGGTAGGTGCTGTTTCTGGGCTTGTGCAGTGGCTGTTGCTGCCAGCTCCTCCCTCGCTAGGGGTAATTAGAATTCCTCAGTTCGGGGTTTGAGCGGGCTTCATGCTGCCCTATCTCTGGCTGCAGGAGGAGAGAAGACCAGGCAATGCCTGTGCCCTGCTGATTCTTAGATTCTACCATTTCATTCCGTGCACCTGCAGGAACATTTGAAGGAAAAACCACTGCTCACGAGTCTTCAGGATCCTTTGGATTTTCTAATCTGAATTCTTATGTGTTCAATAAATAAAATGTTCATGTATGGAAGAATTTAGACTTAGAGTGTTTGGGATCCAAGAGCACATTAGGCATGGCCCTTACTCTCAGAAAGAACATCTTGTCTAAGAAGAGAGACGGAGGCTCTGCAGATGTCTGAGGTGTTGGAGTAGGAATGAGGGAAGTGTGTGGCGCCAGCAGGAGAGAGGCTTCTGGTGCTGAGGAAAATTCGTCATCAGAGCTTTTCTTCTTAAGAGTTAATATTGAAATAGGGGCTTTATTTAACTGGGAGATTTCCTTCCAGCTAGCTTTGATAGTACTGGGAGGTTGCTGTGCAGACTGCTGAGGTGTAAAATATGGCAATGGTCTTACCCAGCACTGGACTCTCCATGCTTCAGAACTGACCTGGAGGCAGGATGTTTGTGTTGGTACGGTGGTGACATGACTGTTAATGGTGACTGACACCTTTGCCATTGGATTTGAGGCTTACGGCTTCCGAGAGAATTCAATGTCGTGGTCAAAAGCCCATGGCTGGTCAAGTCATAAGCCCCAGGGTAGAACCTGTTATTGTTAGTTTGCTAGACAGTTGTGTTTCAAATTGCCTTCTTAGTATTTATGCTTATACCCATAGACCTGTGTTGCTGTCTGTCTTGAACAGAAAAAGCTTCCCTTTGCAGTGATCTGCAGCCATTTGAGAGATGTGTAACTGATCAAGTGCTGAGAGTAAAAGACTGTGAATACTCGTCCCTAAATGAGACATCTTACACACACACACACACACACACACACACACACACACACGCACGCACACGCACACGCACACACACACGCATACACGGAACCAGCACCGTCACTACCACCATTGAGCCTCAGGGAGCAGTGAGGAAGAAGAGGCGGAAAGAATGTGAGATTTGGAGGAGGGCTGTGAAGTGCTGTCTTCTGGACGTGATGTGGCATGGCTGCTGCACTCACGAGCTCACAAAAGCTGTGGATACCTGCACCAGACCTGGACAAGGCCAAGCCAGGTGAAATTCCAACACAGACAGGGAAGTGCTCGCCACACCAAAGCCCATACTGAGGTGTTATTAGCAGTTGATGGCTGCCAAGGAAAGGAGAATTAGACTTCTTTGAGGGTGTGGCCACTGTAATGTTTTGTATATGTCAGTGGATGGTTCCACTCCCATGCACATGGGCCTTAATTGGACTTAGGGGAGTATCCAAAAAAAAAAAAAAAAAAGGAAGGAAGAAAAAGAAAATGCAGATATGAAGTTGGGAGAGCGATGTTAGGAGGTATCTGGGGAAATGTGAAGAGGAGAAAATGGGCTATCTATGACCATATTTCATTGTACACATGTATGAAATTCCCAAAGGTAAGCGTTTTATGAGTACAGAGGATACTGGAAAGAAGTTTATATGGGTAAGATTCTGAACATACAAAATTAGCAGAGGTCTGGAGGGGGGGGGTCTGGGGGGGGGGGTTCTGGAGGGGAGGAGTTGGGGGGGGGGGGGAGGTCTGGAGGTGTGAGGGTCTGGAGGTGGAGGTTTGGAGTTCTGGAGCTGGGAGGTCTGAGGAGAGGAACTGTGGTAACATGATTATGAGGGAAATGTACATTTTTCAGAAGATGTTTTTTAAACTTTTGTTAAAAACTGATAGTTTTATCTCATGCAGATATAAGAATGTTTACTATACTTTGCTATTTTGGGGAAATCTATTTTTATATGTGACATAGTATAGATTAAATTTTATACTCATTTGATAGCTACTAGAAAAGAAAATATTTTCTGTTTCCAAGGGGCAGATATGATATAAACTACCTTATGTATATATGCTTACATTATATGTGCATTTCTATGAGAAGATGTAGATGTAGGTAACACTAGATAGGGCCTGCCATTGTAATATGTTACCACTAACTGTGAGCAGAAAGAGAAGAGTACTCCCCTGCCCTTTTCATCTTCTGTATTCTCTCCAGAATCCCTGCAGACTCTGTAGGTGGGAAGGCTGTGCATCCTGCATACCTGCCTCTTTCACTGAAGGCAGATTGGCATCCATGATTTCGAGTAAAGACCAGATGAGTCTTCCTGCTTAACTGATAATCTAAAGCTAAGACAGTGGTGGGCAAGGACCACACCTTGACTGGACTGCTTAGTTATGCATCTCTCTTGCTTTCTATTTACACCTTACTCTTACATCAGGGCTGTGAAGATGGACTTGGGAAGTCACAGGACCCGTTTGTCCCTCCTCCCCGTGTGCTGAATGAATCTTCTTTTATACCTTTTACCATTAGAACAAAACCAAGAAATATCTTCTATCGGAAGAGTAGGGAAAATATCATTTGTAATTGAGAAACACTGATGTTTGGAAAATAGGTTTTTAAAGTATTTTTCTTATTTGGTAATTCTGTGTATCAGTGATAAAATTTTAATGTAAATATTAATACAGGTCTAGCAGGTTGGCTCGGTGGTTAAAATTGCTTATTGTTCTTGCAGCGGACCCAGGTTCGATTCTTAGCACACACATGGCAACTCATGACATCTGTAATTCCAGTTCCAGGGCATTCAGTGCCCTCTTCTGATCTCTGCAGATCCCAGGCATGTGGTGCAGACATACATGTGAGCAAAATGTGTGTGGATAGAATAAAATAAAGCCAAAAAGTTGTAAATTATATATGAAAAATTGAGGTTTTCACCCCTCAGATAAAATAAAACCAGTGGGATGGTAATCGTAGAAAGAATCATTAAGACCCGCAGAGTGCTAAAATGGCTTAAGGCTCATCCCTTTCCCCATCTGCCTTTATGCTCAGGTGTGAGCAGTATACCAAATAAGCCCCTCTGCCAGTGACCTTAAAATAAGGTCACACCTTATCTTTCCACACCGAGTACTAACTTTTCTTACCACCTGCTTCCGTTAATCTCCCAAAGGGCAAGCTTTATTAAATTGACAAGCTTCTGAATGCCAACAAAGCTTACTAGATAACATGAATATGTGGAAATTAAAACTTCTCCAGGTTCCAGAATGAACACATATAACCTTATGTTAATATGTATACATGTGGGGAGGGGACAGAATATGTAGAAATTTCCCCTCTAAAAATAAGGCCTGCATTTCCTTCAGTTCTAAATACACTCAGACTGTGTGCCAGCAGTCCAGGAGCATGACAGTGTTGAGGAACTTTTGGCTAGCTCATCAGAATTTGGATGAATCCCCCCAAATGTGTGGATAGGATTTGAAACAGCTTAACTGAGGCTAACACACACTGACATCCCGTCCTTTGTAAGGTGGTTGAAAACGACTTTCGCTGCTATAGGAAGGAGAAGAAGTGTGTATTTTTAGGTATTCACCTGAGCATACAGAACTGTTCTTAGAGCAGCTATTCTATTCTGGTCAGCACCTGAAAATACCCCACATAACAGCTGCTCCAAATCTACTATGTTGAGAATTAAGTCGTACAGCTCCGTTAATGCCATGTAATGTTATTTGTTGGTGATAAAAGAGCTTATAGCCATTTACCATCAAAAGGGGGAGCAGGAGCCAAGGGGCGACTGACCCTGCATACAGATCGCTAAGGAGTAGAATATGATAAAATTCAATGAGAATGAAAGTTAATGAAGACTGCCAGTTATTAATCTTTTCTGATTTAGGTCTGTTGTTTATCTCAAAGCTGTGAGCATCCTAGGTTATGTCCTAAGACTATAGATCTAGAAAGCCCCTAACTCATTCTCAGTCTGCACCTGCACTAGGTTTTCCAGGTTGCCTTTCCTTTACAAGAGGGGTAGTCACTGGTTGGGGTAGCCCTGCACACATAGCTTCTACTGCCTCATCCCCGGTGCTCTCGCTTATCATATTGCTGTGCATCTTGAGAATGGCCTTGAACTTAGAATCTCTGGGGAGAGGTTGACAATTTGCTGTCTTGACTCTGCAACCTGCATTGGGATAAAGGATTCTTGGAGTTTTATGAATTTAAATTCTTCCTTTCCAATTAAGATCCATAGCATTGTTGGTTGGGTTTTGCTCTGCATTATTTTTCTGTCGTTTAAAAACCTTTGAATTTCCCTCCTTCAGACTTGCCCTGGGTTGTCTTTATCATGGACCTTCAAAGCTTAGCTCTGAGTTCTCTGTTTCCAAGAACATCCTTGCTCCAGTTCTCACTTCCTTTCTTTTTATAATAATAAAAAAAAGTGTTTAATTAGAAGCGTTCAGAATGTCAACAAAACAGCTGCATTTCCCCTACAATTCCAGAGCAGTGTTCCAGTAACAGAACAATTATTTCCACATATGCTTCATCGGAAACAACTGCAGGTGGAAAAAAACAAAACAAAACACTGCTGTCCTCATGTATAACCTAATTGTATGCTGTGTACCAAAAAGGACTTGCTTTAAATTTCCATGCCAATTTAAAGCCCCCAGACTGTACCAGGCTAGGTCAGTGGCTCTTGGAAATACCACCAGGACAGGGCTAGCTAAAGCCACATTCAATAGTTTTATCTATATCTATATCTATATCTATCTATCTATCTATCTATCTATCTATCTATCTATCTATGACACTGTACAATTTAAAGACATGTCTTGCACAACCTTACATTTTGTTTTCTTTTTTCTTAGAAGGAGTGAGTTTTGTACAGGGGGCTAAATGCTTCATAGACAAGAAGAAAGAACTGTACTAGAATCAACTTACTCATCATCTTCCTCGTCCTGTTCATCATCCCCCTCCTTCTTTTTCTTGCTCTTTCAGCCCTGACCAGGCTTTCTCTCTGCCTGAGGTTTCGCTTTAGTTCTCTGGACAGTGATACTCTCTCCCTGGTTTTCCTTCAGCTCGACAGCCTTCTTCTTCCAGGGCTGCTTGTCTTCCATGGCAGTGGTGTCCTAGGTCTCTTCCAGCTTCCCTGCAGCATCACCGGTGGATAAGCCGGGGTGGTTTCCTTTGATTTAGGGTTGAGACTCAGAACATGACAAGACGCAGGCTGAAGAGGCCTCTTGGGTGCGTTGGGGTCTTTGCACTTCTTTGTCTCCCCTTTTGGGGGATGTAGGCTTTCATTTCTCTTCCCTAACAAGCCTGCCAGCCTTTTCCATGTCCTCTGAAAGAAACATCCTGTGCTTCGTGAGCTCTTTCTGGCGCGTTTGCACAGGAACTCATATGATGACATTTTTGCTCTCAGCTTCTTAGGATCTGGTCTCCTTTGACTGTATCTAGTTGGTTTTCCTCTGAGGCGCAGAGTCACCTAGTGCCTGTTGCTTGCCCCAGCACTCTCTCTATGGAGCTCAGTGTTTGTCCAGTTCTCATTTCATCTACCACTGATTCCTTCTGTTATCTTCGGGAGACAGAGATGTAGTCCCTGTGGTGAAGGCCAGCAGGAAGACATTGGTTCTGTTAGGAAAGGAGTGCAAATGCATTTGCTGGCGACTGGAGGCTGCCCCTTGGTTTACATCTGAGAATGCTGGTGTGTGTACTCTAGCATCAGTGTAAAGTATTAGCGTGGTCATGGGAGTTAAGGGCTGGACAAGTTGGATGGGGGATATTAAAAGTCAGAAAATAGAGTGGCTTTCTGATGCATGAATCTTTGCAATATTTCCAGCAAAGTATAAAATTGTCTCCATCGAGCATCTCTGGGTACAGATAGGATACTCTTAACGCCAGTTGTTTCTCTTAAAGATAGAAATTCTTATAATCTGTTAAGCCACCATTCCTCTTTTATAACTTTAACTAGACTAGAAATAAAACAATGGAACAAGGATTCCTATTTCCCATTGCAGCCCCTGGTCTAGTGTGCTTACTTAGCCCCATGGAATCCGGAAAAACTTCTGGAACCAATGTAAGAAGGAGGAGGAAATGAGAGCCAAAATGAAGCCAGGTATGATGCTTGAATTTCTTGTGCATCATTGACTTAATCAAGGTGCCCACTAAAGCATGGTACCTGGAAATATTGCAGATAAAGCTGTGGCCAGGATGTACTCGATGCACTCCTGCAGAGAGAGAGGTAAACAGAAGAAGTGCACAGATCAGGAAGAAGGCACATGTGGGTAGAAACCAGAAAACAGGGAAACAAGGTCACTAGCTGGATTATACCTCTTGGGTGGTACTTTCAACAGGGTGCCTTTCTAATAAGGTGACATTTGACCACTGTGATCACTGTGACCAGGTGGTCACTATTTGGTGTTCCATTCATTAATGATGAAGAATTGGATTGCTGGTGAGATAGCGGCTCAGTGGCAGAACACATGCGTAGTGTGTGCAAGGCTCCGAGATCAAGCCCTAGTATAGCATCATTTAGGAACACAAATGTTTTTCCTCAGTTGCCTATTGAATATGTGTTAAGTTGGAGTCATCTCTTGGGTGAGATTTGCAGGCATTAAGCAAGGTCAACTTGTCTTCAACTTGGTGCCATGCTGTGTCAACCCATGCTCTTGCTCATTCCAAACGGAGTCTTGCTTGTATTGGAAACTTGATGGTTTCAAATGGCTGTCCTGTGTGTTATTTCTGTCTCCTCCTCTCTATGATAACACCTCATACGTATCTGTTTATTGTACTGACTATCGAACTGACTGAATCCCCCCTTTTCTTTCATAATTTAAATGGTCTTTGTTCCATGAGTTCTGTGACCGTGGACAGAGAACTGCAGTCGTGTGACTTTAAGGATCCAGGTTTTGTTTTGTAAGAACAATTAATTAGGGTATGGACAAGGGAATAGGCGGTTGTCAATTAACAGAGAATGAAGTCAGCCAGTGATAATATAAATGAGTTTGGGGTCTAGACTATTCCTTGCATGAGTTGTGTGACCAAAGCAAAAAAACAAAACTTGACTTATCTTTTGACAGATTAGCAAAACCCTTCAAAGCCGTTTTGCTGCCATTTCATCCTTTGGAGTTGTTCTGGACACTCATTTCTTCACCTGTGCACATTCTCCATCTGGCCCTTGGCCTGCTTCATGAGCAGCTGTGGCCCAGCTATGGTTCTGTGGTATGAGTTTCCTCATGTGTCACGACATCTTCATACTTCAGCCATCTCTCTCTGTGCTGAGCTCTTTGAGGCTCGGGACGAGGGACCGTGCCATTTCCTTCTTTGTTTTATTATTGTTTTTTATTGGGTTGAAGGTCATGTCACATAGAGGTGACTGATTGAAAGTGAGTGATTTGGTGACTTCCAGTTCTTGACAATGCTGTGCGATCACCACCTCTGTGTTAGTCCCAAATACTCTCACATACCCAGAAGGAAACTCTGTCCTTGCTTGGCAACTGCTCCCTGCTCCCTTCCTCCCCAGACTCTGGCAGACGCTGGTTGTTACATTTATATCCTTGGTGGTTTGCAAAATACCTTGCCAGAGTAAGTGCTTAACAACTTTTTACTGGAGTAATAAATGGATTAAAAATTCCAGAGAGAACGGTCTTGATTTCAGTTGCTTTATTCATCCAGACAATTTTGGACTGACCACACACCAGGCCATGTGCTAGAGTGGGGGTTGGGGGGCAGGGCACAGGAAGTGAGCAATGTAACTACATTTTTGCTGTCCTGAAGACTATAATCTGACTCAGTGTTGGACAGTAGAAATATTATATGTTTCACATATGATATTTAAATTTTTTAGTAGCCAAACATATTCATTTAGTGTTGCTATTAAAGTTTCTGCAAACTAGTGTCTGAAATCAGCATAAACATGCTTTTTTTTTTTTTTTTTTGGTTTTTTGGTTTTTCGAGACAGGGTTTCTCTGTGTAGCTTTGCGCCTTTCCTGGAGCTCACTTGGTAGCCCAGGCTGGTCTCAAACTCACAGAGATCCGCCTGCCTCTGCCTCCCGAGTGCTGGGATTAAAGGCGTGCGCCACCAACGCCCGGCCCATGCTTTTTTAAACTTATCTTTTATTTATTTTTTTATTTTTATTTTTTTAATGTGCTTTTTTTTTTTTTTGCCATGGGTGTCAGGGCTCCTGAAACTGGCATTACAGACAGTTTTTAGCTTCCATTGTGTGTGCTGGGAATTGAACCCAGGTCCTCTGGAAGATCAGTCGGTGCTCTCAACCTCTGAGCCATCTCTCCAGCCAAACACGCTTTTTAAAAATTTTTTTTATTTAATGGCTCTGAATAGCAGAAGGCTCATGTTGGTCCCAGTGTTAATTCAAAGTGCCAACAGGCTGTATCTCTCATGGAGCAATGCATACTAATTCTGCCAAATTCTGCCAAATTCCAGGTGAATCTTACCTGAAAGAACATCTCAGTTTGAGCTGGGCATATGTATTAGTTACCTTTCTCAATGCTGTGACAAGTAGCCCAACATGACTGAAGAGAGGGCTTGTTTAGGTGCGCTGTTTGAGGGTACAATCCAGCATGGTGGGAAAACTGTATCAGCCAGACATTGAGACGGCAAGTCACATGCCACTCCCAGTCAGGAAGCAGACCACAATGGCTGCCAATGCTCAGCTCACTGTACAACCCCCTTTTTCTGCAGTTCAAGACCCACCCACCCCCAGATTGGTACTGCCCATATTTATGATGAGGTTTCCCACCTAAATTTATCTAGTGTGGAAATTCCCACAAAAACACGGCCAGAGCCGGGTCTGGATCCTGCCAGGTAGACAACTAGCTGGAGCCACACATGCTACATCTGACTTATGTCTTCCCCATTGCTCCATATAGTTCTTGGGAGCTCCCTGGGCACCGAAACAGCAATTTCAGGTATGGTGTGTGTCAACTAAAAGTACAGAATTCCACAAGACTGTATGTCAGAGAATCTACAATCATGGTGAGGTGTGGGAGGTCCCCTAGAGAAAGCAGAAAGCCGAGTTACAAGAAAATAGGGTCTTAAGAGGGTGAGGTTATACATCCCCTGCCTCTGTCTTACTTTTCTATTACTGTGACGAACACCATGACCAAGGCAACTTATAAAGGGAAATGTTTACTTGGGCTTACGGTTTCAGAGAGCTGTAAACCCGGACAGTGAAGTAAGGCATGGCAGCAGGAATAGCAGAGAGCCCACATCTTGATCTGTAAATAGGAGGCAGAGAGGCACACTAAGAATGGCAGCAGTCTTTTGAAACCTCAAAGCCTGTCCCCAGTGACACAAATCCTCCAACAAGGCCAAATGTCCTAACCCTTCCCAAACAGTCCCACAAGCATTCAACCATGAGCCTATGGTAGTGGCTCTCAACCTTCCTAATGTTGCGACCCTCTAATACAGTTCCTGATATTGTGGTGACCCGAACCATAAAATTACTTTCATTGCTACTTCATTACTGTAACTTCACTACTGTTCTGAATCATAACGTAAACACCATTGGGTCTTAGGTGACCCCTGTGAAAGGGTCATTTGACCCCAAAGAGGTCATTCTTGTTTAAGCCACCATACTGCCTTTCTGCCTTCAGTGGTCTTCACTGCCCTGTCACTGAAGTCCCAGCTAATGCTGTACCCATCTCAGCAGGAAAGAGAGAAGCCTGGAGTTGAATTTCTTAGACTGTTAATCCTGCTGTTTATAAATTCCCATTTTCTCCATTCTTAACCTTCCTGAGTATTGTGTTTTGATGGAGACAATATTTTTGTTGTGTTATTTTCTGTTACAATATATCCATTAGACCAACTCAGTTCATTTGAAAAGAATGTGAACTCTAATTATTCCTTAGGGTTTTGTTCTTGTTTTTTTTTGTTGTTGTTGTTAATTAGAAAGTATTACTTAAAAATATAATACATCTCTGGCAGCCATTTTCAGGACCCTTCTCCTGCCAAGGCACTTGCCTCTTCAGCACAGTAAAGTGGGTACCCTTCCCTCCCTCATCACTAATGCCATGGTCTTGGCTGCCCTTGTGGGATGACCTTGCAGAGAGGAGCGGGAGTACAATTTCATCTGACCAAAGCAGGGATTCTGTTGAGTGAGGAGAACCACATCTGGGCATTTTCTAAATTACCGAGGCATCTGTGTGTCATGCATCTGGTGGCAGTCCTCATCCTGCTGCTCTGAGCCACTGGGACACACAATATATTCTTAATAACCACCACGTAAGAATGGTTTGCAATGTGATGCTCTCCAGAAGAGTGCTCCTCTCAAACAGAGGCCACAGAAGGCAGAGCCACATCTTAGGAACCATTAATAAAACAGATTTCAGGTGGCGGGAGGGGGTTCTGGAATGATGCTAAGGAAATCTTCAAAGTTCCCTTATAACACTTCCATGTGTACTCAAACTCTCCTGCTTCCACAGTCTGGCAGGAGGGTCACAGACAGTAACAGTGTAGTGTTCTCACGTTTCCATATTTGGTTTTCTGAAAACCATGCTCTTCTGGCCAACTTCCCTCTCAATTCTCCTGGGTGAAGCAACTGATGCCTGCTTCCTTTCCCAAGGACAGCTCAGACATGAAAGGCATGAGATGAGACCAGACTCCCTGTTCATTCCTCAAAGATCTAGTGCAAGCCTTAATCTCCTCCTTCAGGGCATCTTCATGGTGGTTCCATCGCAGTGACGTTAAATGTTAAAATAATAGGTGATTCACTACATTCTTAACATGTGTGTGCTTCCTCTTGAAGCCCAGTATGCTTCCAAATTATGGCTGCTTTAAAGTTTAGTCTGTGTGAGCATTAGTCCAGCAAGCAGTTTTGAACAAATGGCTCCCACAGTACAACAGGTCTCTTCCTCCTCTCAACACCCCAGGATCCATTGTTGCGTCCCTGGCTGTTCTCGCCCCACCTCCCACCTCTCTCCAAACTGGCCGAGTCCTTCTACCTCTTATCCTCTGGTACCACTCGTGCTCTTCTTAGTCTAGTCTTGCCTCTGCCCCACTGTGAAGAAATTTCCACAAGGGAAGGAAACCAAATGCACGTCCCTCACAGGTCCGTTTCCTCCCTGTCACATTTCCCTCTGCCACACAGTTTCTGGGATGGTAAGAGGTACAGGCAGAGTGTCCTTCGGTGTGTCATTACAGATGCCAGGCTCAGTGTCCCAATCCTCCTCCCCCAGTATCCCTGCCCTGAATCCAATCTGTGTGAGTGTCCTCAAGGACACACTGTGATAAGTGTATTGGTGAGAAACCAGGGGTTTCACTTTGCAGGTCCTTCAGACTTGATGGGTGTTGAAAGAACACAGTGCTTGGACTGGGATCAACATGAAAATGCATGCTTTAATCAGCTGTGGCAGTTTCTGAAAGTTCTTCCTTCTCTTATAATTTCAGTGTATAGTAAAGTGCTGTATGTGTGATGCACACATGAAGCTGTTCCCATGACCACCGTCTCAGCATTGATTTGAACCAGCAGCATAAATTGTAGTGGAGTGAATGCGTCCTACATTGGAGGTCAGTTAATTGAGTATGTGTTGTGATGGCTCAGGCTGGAAAGATTCTTCCATCTGTGGACCCTGCTGACAATGATGCACTTTCACTAATTGGATGTGGAAAGCTGTTTGGCAGTTCACTTTCCTAAGTGTCATTTTTATAACCTTCCATGACCTCTGCCTACCTGAAGCATCCGTCACGTGGTCTCTTGTTTCCCCCCCACCCACCAGTTTGACACACATATTATTACTTTCTAAATAGCACTTAGTCTGTCATATGGAGCATTAGCCTTGAAGATCTGCGGTCCATGTTGTAATTTTGAGGATGGAAATTGGTTAAATGACAGCAGAAATATGGTAGTTCATGAAGGAAACTCTTTGCAAGTTTCATTTTCTGTTCTGGCCATTCATATCCTTGTCACTAACCTCATTAGGTCAAGGGCTTCCAGGCATTTTATACAGAATTGGCGTGTGTTCCGGTGACTGTGGCACACATTTTTTAGCATCTGAACAGTGATTTTCCTTCCTGTTTGGGAGGATAGTCTTTTTCAAATGTCTGTAATTTTTAACTTGAAAAATTAATATTGCACAATGAGTTTTGCCTCAGGAACCCTTTGAAGCTGGATTCTGAGAACTCCTCAAACTTGAAGGCAGCGGCTGTGAAGGTCAGGCAGATGAATTAACTTCCTTGTCAGGACTAGAGTTATTGGATGTTGTTCCTTTATTATTATTACTTTTATTTGCCCTATAGTTCCCAGGCATCTGAGACAAACAATATGCCTATGCCATGGATTTGAATATTCAAGGATTCCTTACTTATTGTCATAATAACTGGAAGAACAGCCAAAGTCATGTTGAATGTGGACACAGAGAGAAACATACATCTCCCTCTGTGCATGCCTGGGTAACAGCCCTGTGGTGCTGTGCTGCCAGCAAACATCTGGAGTACTTCATCACCACCAAACAGATGTTGGTGTGAATTGGGTCATCGTAGTAGCAGAGCACGCACACATTTCTTTATTCTTACAGTGACAGCCATTACATTTCCTTCATGCTAATTTTGACAGTGACGCCCTGCTCTGAAATATGAATACATTCGTTACAGTGAGGATTGGAACCAAGGGGTAAAAATCAGACTAGCTCCAGAGGATTTAAAAGATGCTGCCTCCTCATTCACACAGTTCTCTTGAATTTAAGGTGTGGGATAAGAGCAAGGGGAAGTGTAAGGAGGAGTGGATTCTAATGTAGACATTGTTGAGACTTCCTGGTTATAGATAACAGGAAGAGTGGCAATTCTTAGGGGAATATCAGCCCTCTGAAAGAAGTCACTCTTGTAAGAAAAATGGACAGCAGGAGGACATTGAGCCGTGACATTCAGTGAGTCCTTGTCACCAGCCATCATTAGCATGCAAGCCTGCTGTTAGTTTTCTGTGTTTTATGTTATGGTCTTGACCAAGCAGGAGCTCCTGGAACAAGAGAAGCAGTTAATATCACACAAGTTATTATTTCTTTCTGGAATGCTTTATATTTTTAGTACCAATGAGATCTTTCTCTTGTCCCAGTGTGCCTCTAAAAATTTAAAGAGAATCAAAGAATGCATAATTTATATCTGTCCCAGAGGTAACAGAGTGACTCAATGGTGTCCATGAAGGAATGATTTTAAATTTCATGTCTTATGCAAGAGGTGATTTTTATGTGAAAACTGCAAGGACTGGCCTCAGGGATCTCTAGATAATTATCCCTCTGACAGCGGAGAGAGGTTCCAGCGGGATTATTGCCGAAAGCAGTAGTGAGTCAGCTATGCCCTTGTGAATCATGGTGCATCACGGGTGCCACAACGGAGCACATAGCAACGGATGCCCGGCACAGAGCACATCTCCCTTTCACCCCCACTGAGAACTCCAGTGAGGCCCGTGTGTCTCAAAAGGCGAGTGAGTCTAGATTTCCTGTGGAAGAATTCAGGGCAAGAATGGATGAACTTTCTGCTTATTACAACAGTCCCTCAAATTTGTTTTCTTCACTTTGGTCCCCAGGACGCTTAATGATGAAGTCAGTGAATCTATTAGTCTTTAAGCCATGGGTATCCTGACTCCTCTCCGCTGCTTGCATTGTGCCAGAAACTCCTCACCCAAACCCCTGGGCATATGGGATGCTGGATTTGGAAAGGCCTTAGTGCTTCCAGGAGAAAAGATGTCGGAATTATATGCTACTGTCAGCTTTGTTAAAAATCTATGCTTTGGTCTTTGGGCCAATCTAGTTTTTAGCATGTGCTTTTAAGCATTTCATGGCAATTGTTTTCTTCTCTGGGAATATTAAGTGCCAAGGAACAAAATCATGTAGCCTAGTAGGGGAAGGGATTTCTCTAAGCAGCAAAGGGCTAGTGGACCTGGGAAAAACTACATTTGAGCTTGATTTCTCTATTACCTCTTGTTCATCAATGTAAATGGTATGTATGTGAGTACATGCATTTTTGTTTTGATAGGGAAATCTTCATTCCTCATCAGAGAATGCTCTTGTTAAGTTTGCAGTCTCTTAGTATGTGGAGTGCTTTCTGGGTCCTCTGTTCTCTTTGCCTCTGAGATGAGTCTGACTCCTGGCCCTTCCCCTTTCCTGTATGCATATGTGCACACATCAAACACAGATGGAGAGATTTGCCACTGCAACCCTTCATCTCTCAAACAAGAACTGGAGCTCTTGGGTGCCTTGTCTCTTTTTGAATATAATAATCTGAATCAAAAGTGATTTAGACACAGCTTCTCCCATGAGTTCAGATCTAGTTAAGTAAATCAAGAGTCAGACAAATTCTCTTTGTGTACCTGTTGAGACTTTTTTTTTATCAATATGACAGAACTGGAGGATGTGGCACACATGTACCAAGGCCCCCTCTGAAGCAGAGGACTCCTTGGCCATCTATAGAGCAGCTTAGCCCCAGGCCTTTGTCTGGACAGCCTGTGCAAGGCACAAGAGAACAGTGGGCTGAGCCTGTGTTTCTGAGGAGTTTAGGGGAGAAATGGACACACTGTTCCTTCTCCCAGTGAACTGATTGGATAAATCATTAATTCTGAAGGAAAAATCAAAGCAGAGCCTGCCCTTCAGAGAGTTTACTTTGCTTTCCTTCCATGGGAAAAGGAGGGGTGGGGGACAGGAGTCACCATCACTAGAGACTGGGGAGCAGGTTTCCTAGTTGTAGGAAGCACAGACTCTCTGCCTTTGCTTATTTGAGAATGCATCACCCCACTGCTCACCCATCTTTCCCTCCACTGCCCATCTGGGCAGCCCCAGAAGGCTTCCTGCCCACTGGAAGTCGCTCTTGAGTCTGGCTGAAACACACTCATTTGCCCCGATGGCAAGCTGTTTCACCTGCCTTTTGTCTCCAGGGATACTGCTGTCAGTGAGGTCCCACTTTCCCCTGAACACGTCCCCCCTGAAGATTCTAAAGGTCTACCATGTCTGCTTAGTTTTTGTTTCTTGTGACTGTCATGAGACCCTAACCTGGTCAATACCTGTTCTTATTCTAAATTTCCCATGCCTTTGGCATCTGAGGCCTCTAGGCTCTTCTCCATTATTCCCCTCTGTCATTCTCGATGTAGTTTCTTCGGAGCTCTTCCCATTTTAGACTAAATGTCAGGTAAGCTCTAGGGTTTCCCCCCCTCCATTCTTGTCTTTCATTGTGTCCCCTATATATCCCTGGCTTTTAACCCTGCCTGTGTGTGGATGGATCCCAAATGTCTATCTTCAGCTCTAAACCCTTTGTCCAGTTCTTGTCTGAGGTTTCCAATTTTATGTTTTCTTTTCTGGCATATCTAACTGGGAGTTTTAAATTTGAATGTTCTCAAGTGAGACAAATGATATTTTATTTGATAATCTTTTCCTATTTTTCCTTTCCTTTCCTGGTTAAAGTCATCAATATTCTATTTGCTTCCCAAATAGAAAGTCTTGAAGATATCCTCAGTTATATTAGTGTCTTGGACAATGTTGGGTATTAAAGAAACGGACACCTGGTAGGGGGATCCATGAGGATCAGGGATTCAAGATCATCCTCAGCTATATGGCATATTCAATACCAACCTAGGTTGCATGAGACATACACCCCCCATTCAAAAAATAAAGAAAGCAAAAGGAAAGAACACAGAGACAATGGTAAGGATTTTGCTCATGATAGGTTCATAGGCATTAGTTTGAACTGATTTAAAACTCATATAGATGTCTGTGACTATAGAAATCTTTATGGGAGAGGCATAGACTACCCCAGAGAAGGAAATGACTAACTTTTTCCTGGGTGTGGTGCAGGGTCACTTATGAACTCAGTTTTTAACTGAGTTTTCTCAAGTAGTTAACAAATGAATGCATGTGAAAAGACAGGAAACGCTTGGAGCACTTGGAGCATCACGGCGTGCCCAAGTTGGTTCAGGGAGGATGAGTTGGATGGAGAGCTGTGGTCTGAAGCGGAGCCAGGCAGCTGTGCCAGTGCAGAAAGAGTGTTCCTGTTAGGCTCAAGTTTTCTGTTCATACTGAAAGTAGAAGTTTGAATGAAGAGACATCGTCTCCATTTGGTTCTACACATAGTGATTTCAGAGGTCCTGTTCTTTTCTTAGCATCCTGCCAAGAGTATCTTCTGTGTACAAATACGGTAAAATCAAGAGTTTCAAGGTGAAAATCACCGGGGCCAGCAAGATAGCTCAGCAGGTAAAATGCTTCCTGCTAATCCCGACAAACTGAGTTCATTCCCCAGGATCTGCTTGAAAGAAGGAGAGAACCAATTCCTGCAAGTTACCTTCTAACCTCCACATAAAGTGCTGTGGCTTGTGAGTGCACACACACACACACACACACACACACACACACACACACACACACAGACACACACTGAGTAAATAAATATTAACTAGTAAATCGAGTAGTGAAGACAATTTGGATGAGTATTGGAGGTCTGTCTGTCTGTCCGCTTACACACTCATCAGCCACTTTGATCTTTCCATCTGCTTGTGTTGCCATGGGTGCTTCTGTTTTGTTTGTTTTGTTTTTTTCTTCTAACACTTTCTTTTTTCCCCCTTTCTTGGAAAGATACAACATTCTTTTAGTGATTTGTTGATGTAATTTTTATACTTTGCTCAATTTTTCCATCAGTAATTTAAAAAAAAATTCCCCTTTTATTACATAAAAAGATTCTTTTCTCATATGATATATCCTGATTACAGTTTCCCGTCCCTTTACTCCTTCCAGTTCCCCCACCCTCCCTCCCATCCAGATCTACTCCCTTTCTGTCTCTCATTAGAAAAGAACAGGCTTCTAAGAGGTAACAACCAAACATGACAAAAATAAAATATAATAAGATAAGCAAAAAAAAAAAAAAACCATTATATCAAAGTTGGACGAGGCAACTCAACAGAAGGAAAAGAGCCCCAAGGGCAGGCACAAGAGTCAGAGGCCCACTCATTTTCACACTCAGGAGTCCCACACAAATACTACACTGGAAGCTCTAATATGTGTGCAGAGGACCTGGTGTATGTGGCCTGTGCTTACTGTTTCAGTCTCTGAGTCCATCAGCTTTGTTCAGATGATTTGGAGGGCCCTGTTCTCTGGTGTCCTCCAGCCCCTCTGGCTCCCACACTCTTTCCCTCTCCTCTTCTACAGGGGTCCCTGAGCTCTGAGGGGAGGGACTTTCATATGACACTTTCACACATGTGTTTGTAGGTCCGCTTCCCTCACGTCCCCTGCCACCCCAGTGGCCTCTTCCGTCCCCCAGGTCACTTACACTGTTACCCCCCTTTCCTTTGCTTCCTCCCCAGACACCCTGCTGTAAAGTCTTTTCTGCGGCAGAAAAAGGAGTCTTTCCTCACGTCCTTATCAGTATTTGTCATCATAGGTTTTCCATGTGTGTTTGAGTTTCTTTGTGCATGCGTGTATGCATGTGAGTGCACACCAGTGCACTTTCATGTGGAGGACAGATCAACTTTAGATATTGTTCCTCCGTAACCATCTACTCTTTATTTTTTAGACATTGCCTTTCATTAGCTCATAGCTCAGCTAATTGGGTAGGCTGACAGGCCAGTGAGCCCCAGGTATCTGCCTCTCTCTACCCCGCAACTACTGAGCCTTGCACTACCACTACATTCCAGCTTTTTTTTAATGTAAATTTTTAATTTTTTTTCTGTAATTTCTGGAGATTAATTTTAGGTCTTCATGTTTGGGCATAGCTCAGTAGGTATACGGAACTATGTCCACAGCCTGTTTTAGGTTTTGTTGATGTTACCCTTCTGACTTTGGAGAGAGAGAATCAAAGTAATTTTAATATTGATTGATTGATTGATTTTGTGTGTGTGTGTGTGTGTGTGTGTGTGTGTGTAGGTATCACAGTGCGTGTATGGAGATCAGAATGCAACTTGTGATATTCAGCTCTCTCCTTCCACCATGTGGATCAGGAATCAAACTCAGGTTGTCAGGCTTGGTAGCAGGCATTGTTACCCTCTGTGATCTCTGGCTGGCCCTTCAAAATACTTTTAATAGGCATTTCTCTGAAATCTAAAGGTGTTGAAGACCTTGAAGTATTTATTGGCCCCTTTTGTTTCTTATAAGAAATGTATATTCAGTTCACTAGCCCATTTATTGATTGGAAGATTGGGGATTTCTGTCCATTTGTTTAATTTCCACAGTTTTGTATGTATCCTCCATATTGGTCCGAGTCCGAAGTATAGCTGGTAAAGATGGCTTCCATTCCATATGGTGTCCGTTCACTGTTCACAAACTTTTACACAATCCTGTTTGTCTGTTCTTGGTCATTTCCTGAGTTACTGGAGCCCTTTTCAGAAAGGTGTCTCCTATGCTTCTGTTGACATGTCATACTCTAGCAGTGTCAACCTTTCACATTTTAGACTGAGACCCTTGATCCATTTTCAACTAAGCTTCTTATAGAGTGAGAGATACAGATCTGGCTTCATTCTGTAGGTAAGGCTCCAGGCTCCCAAGAAATGTCTGTTGAAGGGACTGTTCCAGTGTGACCCCATTGTCAAATGGGGTGGTTGTAGCTCTGCAGTTCATTCTGCACCTCTACTTACATATTTCATTGGCCTGTGCATCTCTTTCTGGGTCAGTACCGTGATGTCTTTTTTTAATAGACTCTGTGGTATAATTTGAGATGAGGTATTGTGATACCTCCAAGAATGTTTTGTCTGCTTAGGATTTCTTTAACTGTCCTGTTTTTTGTGTTTCCGTATGGACCTTAGGATTGATTTTTCTAGTATTGTAAAAAGTATTGTTGGGATATTTGTGCATTGACTCTATAGGGCAGTTTTGTTAATGTATACATTTCCACAGTAGTGACTCTGCCAGTCCATGAATGTGCAAGGTCTTTCCACCTTCAACTGCTTTCTTCAGTGTCTTCAAGTTTACATTGAACAGGTCTCCCACCTCTTTGGTTGGGCTGATTCTTGACATTTAGTTTTACTTTTTGAAAGTACAGTGAATGGAATGGTTTTCCTTCTTTCTCAGCAAGCTCATTACTGGTATATAGAAAAACCTGATTTTTGTGTGTTGATATTGCATCTTGTCCCTCACCAAAAGCCTTAGGTTTAGAGTTTCCTGGTGGAATATGTACAGTCCTTTAAGTATAGGATCATGTCTTTGGCTGTTTGACTTCTTCCTTTTCTTTTTGTATCCATATTATATTGCCTGTTCTAGATAAGACTTCAATCACAATATTGAATTAAAGTGAGAAGCAAGGGGACCTTTTTCTCATTCCAGATTCCAAAAGAAATGTTGAGTTTCCATTTACTATAATGATTGCTATATTTGTTGTTGTTATTGTTGTTTTTTGAGACAGGGTTTCCCTGTGTAGCTCTGGCTGTCATGGAACTCACTCTGTAGACCAGGCTGGCCTGAAACTCACAGAGATCTGCCTGCCTCTGCCTTCTAAGTGTTGGGATCAAGGGTATGCACCACCACCACCACCCAGCTGATTGCTCTATTTTTTTTTTTTTAACAATATGGCTCTTAGTATATTCAGATATGTTTCTTCTATATCTAGTTTTTCAGAACTTTACCTGGACCTTCATTAAATCTTTTCTGTTTCTATTGAGATGCTTCAGTGATTCTGTCCTTAAGTCTATTTATACTGTTTATTACATTTATTGGCTCAAATATGAAGAACCAGCCTCACTTCCCTGAGATGAAACCAACTTGGCCATGGTAGAGAATCTTCTTAATGTATTCTTAACATCAGTTTGCAAGTATTTCATTGAGAATTTTTACATCTCTGGTCATCAGAGATATGTGTCTGGTTTTCTTTTTCTGTCATGGTCTTATCTGGTTTTCGCCATAGTTTAGTATTAACTTTGCAGAATGAATTGGTAGTGTTCCTTCCTGTTGCATTTGCAGAAAAGTTAAAGAAGTGTTGGCGTTGACTCTTCCTTCACAGGTCAGTGTAATCCTCCAGTCAAGCTTGTCCTGGAATTCTCTGTGTGGGGAGAGACTTAAATTCTGCTGCGTTTCCATTGCTTTCTTAGTGGTCTGCTTAAGTTGTTTAAACATGTTTGATCTGATTTTATAGGTCAATTTTGCTTAGGAATTTATCCAACTCTTCTAGATTTCCCAGCTTTGGAGAATATAAGAGTTCAAAAAAAAATCCTCTAGTGAATCTTTGGATGTCAATAGAAGTCAGTTCTCTCAACTGCCTTGTCCTAATTTTATTACTGTGGATCTTTTCCCTTGGTTAGTTTAACTAGAGATTTGTGAACCTTGTTTATCCTCTCAAATGACCAAATCTTTATTTGACTGAATCTCTTTATTGTTCTTTTAGTCTCTTATTTCATTAATTTCTGCCTAAGTCTGTTACTGATTGCCACCTCATGCAATT
>CABHPP010135809.1:37228-69895 GCA_902168425.1 Peromyscus attwateri | reverse complement strand
TGGGCAGCCAGGATGCTGGACAGCCAGGATGCTGGGCAGCCAGGATGCTGGACAGCCAGGATGCTGGGCAGCCTATGACACTGTCCTTTCTTTATGCAACCCCTGCCTTGGAAGAAACCTTCCTTCCCCGAGGGCCATGCATTTTCCTCTCTTGGGGTTGCTCATGTCTTCTCTGGTCAAGACTCTCTGAGCTATAGCTGTTTGCAGAACAGGTTTCCACGCTGCCTTCTTCTTTGGAGCTTCTGCCGCAACTCCGAGTGGGTTGAATTAGCGACATGTCTATGCCACACTGTGACCCTGCATAGCTCATCTGCACCACCCCCAGGTTCTTCAGAGTGTGACACATGTTTGATTATGTCCTCAGGCCTCTCCCAGTGATGAGGATCCCCATGTGTTCATATCCCTTAAATGCTATTAAAGTCGGAAATGGTAAAATAGGACAGCCACATTCTGAGGTCTCATCCTGCTGTGGCTAGCCACTTCTCTGGGGCTTTAAAGGGACATGTGTCTTGATTGCTTTGTTCCCTGGGAAGGAACTTTGTCTAAGTTAGACCTGGTATACTGGCTAGTTTTATGTAAACTTGACACAAGCTAGAGTCATCAGAGAGGAGCCTCAATTGAGAAAATGCCTCCATAAGATACAGTGTAAGGCATTTTCTTAAATAATGATTGATGGGGGAGGGCCCAGCCCATTGTGGGTGGTGCTATCCCTGGACTGGTGGTCCTGGGTTCTATAAAAAAGCAGAATGAGCAAGCCATGAAGAGCAAGCCTATAAGCAGCACCCCTCTATGGCCTCTGCATCAGCTCCTGCCTCCTGGTTCCATATCTATGTGAGTCCCTTCCCTCACTGCTTTGTATGATAAACTGTTAGATGGTACTATGAGTGAAATAAGCCCTTTTCTCCACATTATTATTGTAATGGCGTTTCATCACAACAATAGTAACCCTGATTAAGGCACCTGGATAGGTAACACTAGTGATTTAGGCAGGAATCCAGGACCTTGTAATGACATTATCTCACTCTCTTTATGAGCTCATTGTATTATATAAATGGGCCACAGGCCCACTTAGACCACAGTTTTTGGTTGGAGGAGAATGCAGGCATGTTCTTTTGTATAAAGCACCCATAAATTTGTCAGGGCAGGTGCTATCAGGTTACAGAAGTACTGGCAACTGTATGACCATGGGAAACATTTATTTACTCTTCTGGGGCTGAGTGTCCACATCTGTATGCAGAGGCTGGTGGTCCTTCTTAAGGGGCTGTGTAAGATGTTATTAGAAAGCTTTGACCATAGTAGTTAATGAAACACTAGGTCAACATCAGGGCTTGAAAGAGTCCTATAATTGAAGACAGAAAGGAGAAATGTGTGCATGTTTATTCTGCAAACAAACAAGTTAGTTGGGAAGTGGATGGCCTCTGGGTATTTACTCGATCAGCATTTATTGGGTATCCATTGTGTGTGAGGACTCTGTCCATGCTGCTGCTTCCAAATGGTGAACAAGACAAGCATGGCATCAATGGAATCAGCTGGGCCAGGGTTCTGGGCAGGCAGGTGCTGAGGAAACAACAGTCAATGAAGAGAAGCTGGGGTGGTTGGAAAGAAAATGGCCCCTCCAAGGGGAGTGGTGCTTTTAGGAGGTGTGGTCTTGTTGGAGTAGGTGTGGTCTTAGTGGAGGGAATGTGTCACTGTGGAGCAGGCATTAAGGTCTCATGCATGCTCAAGCCATGCCCAGTGAAACAATTAATTCACTTCCTGTTGCCTTTGGATCAAGATGGAGGACTCTCAGCTCCAGCACCATGTCTGCCTGCATGCTGCTGCATTCATAGCTGCCATGCTCCCTGCCATGATGATAATGGGCTGAACCTCTGAAACTGTAAGCTGCCACCTCAATTAAATGTTTTCCTTTCTAAGAGTTGCAGTGGTCATGGTGTCTCTTCACAGCAATAGAAACCCAGACTAAGACAGAAGCCTTAAAGGGATGGGGATGGAGCCCATGTTTGGAACTTTTTAAAGTGATCCACTGAAAGAAATAGTTTTGCCCAGCAAACCCAGGGGTGTGCACAACTATTGTTTCCCCCAATATGTGCATTGCACTGGGAGATTTTTATTCTTTTTGTTTTGCTTTAAAGATGTTCTAGCCCGCTGAATTTATTTTATTGTCTAATGTCGGTTTGCCATTGCTGCCTGAAAAACTTGCATGGAACCACACTTAACCTTTTCTTCTGGGATGTGGCTAGTGCACATCTCCCAATAAAGTGCAAAGCAATATAAAAATCTTTTAAAGCCTCGCTTTGGGCTGCACGGGCATTCAACCAGTGTTGAATTGGGGACTAAGTAATCAAATCCTGAATTTTAGACCCAGTCCTAGCCTTTAAGGTATAAAATATGGGTATTTGTATCATTGTGCACACACACATACATATGTATGTTCTTTATTTAATACTGTGCACTGACGAACAAAATTCATTTAATCTGGCCAGCTGATTTTGAATGCTATGTTTCAGTCTAATCATTACTTTCTTATATTCAAATCCAGTGCTGGCTAAGCTACTGTGACATCTGTTATCTGGAGGGCATTAATTTAAACACTTACGTAATAACTCATTTCATTATTAGGAAGGTCCTGATACCTCCACCTTACAAATAAGAACCAAGGCTTGTGGAGGTTGGATAATATGCCCAAGATTAAGTGACAGACTCATATTTGACCCCAGGGCTCCAAGATATAGGGACCCATGTTTTAAAATTATGTGATTTTTCTAGTCTATTAAAAATTACTTTAAAAATTTCACATACAAATCAATTGGTCTTATTATTAGAACATTATTTTTTTGTTGGTTTGTTTGCTTTCTGAGATAGGGTCCTACAGTGTAGCCCAGGCTGACCTGGAGCTCATGATCCTCCTGCCTCAGCCTCCCAGGGGCTGGGATTGTAGGTATGCTGTGCAATGTCAGGCCATGAGCACAGCTCTTTAAATATCATCTTCTGTGCTCCAGGGCCCTTACCCTTCTGCCAAATGATTATAATTTTCCCCACTGTGGGCAGTCTGTGTGTTTCATTTTCCCTCTTCTAGGAACCCTGTCCCAAAGATAGCCATCTCTGTGTGAATGTCACAGCTCTGATCCACTCTCTGAGTTGACTGACCTGCCAGCCCTGCAGAGGCGAGGCCAGGCAGCTGAGATCCGGTCCAACCTGATTTTGAGATCATGTCGGGGCACATTGTGCAGTCACAGTTTAAATATACATATATTTTGTAGATTTATGGTGCATTCCCATTAGACAGAGGAAGTTATGGCCTGGCTCTCTCCCCCTCTCCTCCCTGACCCATGAGGTTGGGGCTATATGCCTGTATTTAATGCACGTTTGGTGTTACTTTCATGGCTTCATCTGGTATAGTTAGTGTCTTTCTATAAATTGATTTTGCTTTTGTTTTTAGTTTCAATAAAATCATTTAAATAGAATCCTGTATTCATATTACAAGAAAACACCAAGCCATTACCACCAGCTACCGTGGCAGTACTTGTCGTAAAAATGGCAGTCTTTCATCCTAGCTGGTGTGATTATTCTTTTGAATGTTAATTTTTTTATTACATATATAATTGCATTTGCTTTTATAGGAAAACAACTTGATGGAATTGGTTCTTTCCTTCTACCATATAAATCCAGGGATTGAACTCAGGTTGTCAAGCTTGGCAGCAAACACCTTTACCTGCTGAGCCAACTCGCTGGCCCATAGCTGATGATTTCTCCCTACTGAAGGTCTTGTGCCCTAGGCCTGGTGTCTCTTTGTAGGGACTTTTCTTTTTGTTTGTTTATTTTTCGAGACAGGGTTTCTCTGTGTAGTTTTGGTGCCTGTCCTGTATCTTGCTCTGTAGACCAGGCTGGCCTCGAACTCACAGAGATCCGCCGGGCTCTGCCTCCCGAGTGCTGGGATTAAAGGTGTGCGCCACTGCCACCACCTGGCTGTAGGGACTTTTGAGAGGTGGTTTTCATAGTCTTGCTTTGCTGTCTTAGCCCCTCATGGCTCTCCCTCTGTGGGCCCCACAAAGCCTTTCTGTGCTGCACAGGTCTCCAGGTCATCCACCCTGCACTTGCCAGGTTGCAGGCTACCTCCTTAGAGTTTTACCTCCTTAGAGCTTTACCTCCTTAGAGCTGTTCCTCCTTAGAGCTGTTCCTCCTTAGAGCTTTACCTCCTTAGAGCTTTACCTCCTTAGGGCTTTACCCCCTTAGAGCTGTTCCTCCTTAGAGCTTTACCTCCTTAGGGCTTTACCTCGTTAGGGCTTTACCTCCTTAGAGCTTTACCTCCTTAGAGCTGTTCCTCTTTAGAGCTGTTCCTCCTTAGAGCTTTACCCCCTTAGAGCTGTTCCTCCTTAGAGCTTTACCTCCTTAGGGCTTTACCTCCTTAGAGCACGCCACATGGCCTTCCTGGTAGCTTCTAGGAGGGAAGAGAGTAAGGACTCATCCTGGCCCCATTCATCTCATAGTCCTTATTGTGCCCACCAGCCAGAACTGCTTACATGGCACCATCTAAAGCCCAAGAGGTTGGGAAATAAAGCGGAATATATGGGTATTTGTTTGGTCAGTGATAGCCTCAAATACAACATAGGAGGGAGGTCTTTGTTTTCTCTCCCAAGAATTGAAACAAGTTGTAAGGAGGTAACCCTGGACCCACATGGTGTGAGTTGGTGATTGGATATTGGGTCTGTTAGCATCATCTCTAATTCCCTGCCTGTAGGAAATTCTGCTTTGGTGGGTCTCAGCACCCAAGCGGTGACTACGGGACCACCGAGGAAGTTTATTCCAGAGCAGAGCAATTTCCTGGAACAAACCTCCAGTCTGAGTACATTTAGTCGAGAAAGCAGAACTTCCAAACTTGTCCTTATCTTGCTTTCAAAACCACAAAGACTCTCGTTTTCATTGTTAAACCAAGAATCCTCTCATTCTCATGTGGTCTTGGCCTTGCCAAACACGGTGTTCTGTGAAAGCACATGCTGATATTCGTTTATATCCTTCTAAAGCGATGCAGAGTGCTTGATACATGCTTTTATGTTGCAGTGGCTGGAAGAAAGTGCCATGAATACAGGAAACTTGGTTCCCGAATCGCATTCACTGGGTTCCCAGAGGCCGACTCTGAGTTGTGACCTGAGTACAAAGGCGAATGAACTTTAGGAGTGTAGGGAAGTGGAGATGTAAATCAAAGACAGGAAGACATCTGTTTGGTAAAGGTGCATCACCAACTCCTTTGCTATTGTGGCCAACTAGAGTGTAATTTTCCAGGGAACTCTGGGAGCCAGTATAGTACACAGACCATGGAATTATCCTGCCTAAGGGGCAGAGGATTTGGGAAGTTGTATCTTAATGCCTCTCAATCACTAGCCGAGGGCTGCTCCTCCTCCTTCTCCTCCTCCTCCTCCTCCTCCTCCTCCTCCTCCTCCTCCTCCTCAGAAGGCCTGTCCAGTTGGAAGTTGGATGGCTGTGAGATACCCACTGTACCTGATGATGGATGTCTTTGACTTCATCAGGTACAGACTGTTAGTTCCATTGCTTCCTAGCCTTCATCCTCCTGTGTTGGTGTCTCTCACTCTGCATCAGACCTGGCCTTTCTAGCAGAAGAGACAATATTTGACTTCTGAGACTCTCTCTCCATCTAGTCTCATGGATCTTTTGCTGTGGAGCAGTCACTCACCATATCCCAAGAGGCACATGTGGAGAGCTGAAGGCCCCGACAAATGGCTGGCACCAACTAGCTAGCCACATGAGTGAGACCCTTTGAAAGTTGATCTTCCAACCTTGGTTAGCCCATACAGGTTGCATCTCTGTGGAGATCTGATAACAGCTTCATGGGAGACCCCTAATGAGAACAACCTGACTGAGCCTTTCCCCAGATCCTCATCCACAGAAGCCACATGAGATAAATTATCACTGGTTAAGCCACTGGGCTTTGAGGTAACTTGTTATATAGCAACGTATCACTCAGACATTCACTGTATTAGTAACTGCCACACCAAATATCATGGCCAGGGTGGCTTAAGCAATTAGAATATTTTATTCTTCAAGTTGTGGAAGCTAGAAGTCCAGGTTCAGGCAGTTCCCATATGTTTATGATGATGGGACTCTCTGTGGCTTGAAGGTAGCCATCTTTCTTCTGTGTCCTCACATGCCCCACTCCGTGTGCATGTGCGTGCGTGTGCGTACGTGTAAAGGTGGGGGGAAAGATAGAGATAGATTGTTGTAGCTGTCTGTCTCTTACTCTTCTATAAAGCCACCAATGCTGTTGGAGGAGGGCCCTATCCTTATGACCTTATCAAACCTAATCTTCCCTTCCTAGAGGTTGTAAGACTGTCACATTGGGGGATGGACCATCAATGTATGAGCTTAGAGAGAAGACACTGTTTTCTCCATAGCGTTCACAACAATCTATCACTGCTTTGCAAGTGACCATCTGTCCATAGCTTCTGTCTTCCAGGGAGGCTGACATCCTGAACAAAGGTGTGTCTTTGGTAGGAACACAAAGAAAGATGGGGGAGAAACCAGCAGTGTAGGCTTCTTTTCAGCGAAAAGCTTTCTTGTAATCATTACGTTCAGAAGTTCTTAGGGACTGGAGAGAAACAACATACAATTTTAAAAGGAGCCTCACTATTTCAGAAGGAAATTGCCACCCAGGGTGGGAGGCACAGCAGCTTCCTGGTGCTGGGAACATTGAAGATTGCTCTCCTCTGTGTTGCTGGTAATCTCTGGCCTCTGTTCCTCTGTGATTCTCTGGCAGGTGCCGTGGTGGCATTAGGAACCCCCTGGTTCTGTGTTTGGGGGGCCCTTTATTTGTACTCTGTGGGGGGTGTATTTTACAGCAGCAGCTATGAAGTCACCCCGGGTGCAGCCGGATCCCCATACCTGTTAATTTTCTTCCTTTTGTGAGCGATTCCATTTCAGATGCCTTCTGTGGAAATGTCCCAGACTGACTCGGAAATGTTTCCACTATTGATTCTCTTTGAACAACATAAGGGAGTTCCATACTTGTCAGAAAAAATGAAGGAGCCCACCAGGAGCATCAGAGCAGCCTGCGGTGGGGGGTGGGGTCTGCCTCCACCCGTGCCCCCACCTACAGCCATAATGACACACACTCTTCTCCACAGAGTAAATAGATTTCCCTTCTGTATTAAAAACTCATCTCTCCATACCATGCACACACTGGTCTTTGGAAAGGACATTAGCTTCTATAGTATAGGGGAGAAAACACTTCGTGGCAAAGAACACAGAATTAGGAATAGAAAAGAAATCACAGTACATTATTTAATCTGAAAGTTTAAAGTGCCAGTTACATAACAAACACGCCACAAGCGTTATAAAATTCAGGCAACGAACATGAAATGATTATTGTTTTAATTAGCTGCCTAACACACTCTGTAATCTCATTCCTTTCTCTGATTTTGGCTGAGTGCTTGTTGACCAGCTCTTCTAGGATGGCGATTTTGTAGTATCATTTTCTACAGAGAGAATGGAGAGATGAGTCATTTCTTCCTGGCAGCGATTCCCACGGGACTCCCACAGGGGTGCTCACTCGGGGCCTTGAGAATTCTAGTGCTCAGAGTGCTCCCCAATGGGCCCTGTAAGTCAGGGTGGCTGGGACCCTGGCATCAGTACTTTGTGAAGGCATTTGGTGAGAATCACAGCTTCAGAATAGATGCTGGAAGTCAGATTGACATTGTTTTTCTTGTTCAGTGTTTGTTACTAGGATCATCACAGACACTTTCAGGTTCATTGTCAAATCTGGGGAAATTAAATTCATTAAATTTCTGTCATGCATGAACTAAGACTTGAGGGCACTGTAAGTTTCCTGTCCAGTTGCTAATCTTAAATTTTTTTTTGAAGACAGTTACTAGCCCGTTTATAATTGGTGTCCTTCTTTATTTAGGCATTTTGTAAGTTTTATGCTGTTTTTCATTGAGATCAGTGTTTTGTGTTAGAGAAATAAGAAATTAAATGGTCTGAAGTAATGAGATGGAGAGAAGCCATTTTGCCAGAGGAGTGTGAGCAGAGATTGATTCACTGGGTAAGTCCTGTGTGGAAAGCTCTGTGCTAGGGGGATTGCTGTGGGAGGCACCACTGGAAAAGGAGGCTAGCATGTAGGAGACAAGTGCTGGAGGATGGACTCTCTGCCCCTACAATACCAGTGAGCTCCTAAAAGATGGCATCATGCAGCATTGAGGTCATTCCCTTCAGCTCTGCACATATTTATAACCAACAATGGCCATATATGGCTTCCTGCACATTTGTATCTCTCTACACTCATACTGTTCAATGTAACTACCCTTCCATCAGGTCCTCACAAGGCTCATGACCATATGAAGGCTACCTGCTGGGAGGAAGAAGGTGACAGGATGCATATGGGGCAAGAGTGCTGTCCTCATGATGAGGTTAAAATAGTGTATATGCTCTTACTTTGCTGATCATTCAAAATCATATGCATGTGAACACATGCCATGTTCTTTTGGGTGGAACTCTATGAACACAGCCAGAAACCTTGGGTCTCTTTAGCCTCAGAGTTAGCCTACCTTTACTTCTGTGTATGAATTAGCAGCTGAGTATGTATACTAGCAACACTGAAGTTTAAGAGGGAATAAATGAGATAAAGTTTCAGCCTGTCTTAGTTAGGGTTTCTATTGCTGCAAAGAGACACCTTGACCATGGCAACTTTTATAAAGAAGAAAACCATTTAATTTGGGTGGCTTACATTCTAAGAGGTTTAGTTCATTATTATCATGGTGCAACATGGTAGTGTGCAGGCAGACATGGTGCTGGAGAAGTAGCTGAGAGTCCTACATCTTGACTTGCAGACAACAGGAACTGGTCTGAGGTACTGGGTGGTATCTTGAGCATATATGAGACTTCAAAGCCCGCCTCCACAGTGACATATTTCCTCCAATAAGACCACACCTCCTATTAGTGCCACTGCCTTTGGGGGCCATTTTTTTTCAAACCACACACAGCCCAAGAACCTTAGAAAATCCTTTCAACTTTAGTGCCTTTGCTACCATTTCACCCTAATGGAATGACTGTTGCTTTTTGAGGCAACTTCACAGCCTTCCCAGAATCATGTACAAAACAGCTGTCTTCAATGGCCTTTTAGTTTCTACTGTGTACCTGACAAGTGACTCCTTTAGGACTTGCTGCAAAGGCTGAGCTGAGGCCAGCCTGGTGTAGATGTCAGTGCCTCATCATTTCCTAATCTTAAGATAGTGGCAAGTAGTCTGGGTGTGACCACTGATCTTTATACCTTCCCAGCCAGCAGTGTAGAGAGGCTTCAGCTCACAGTCCGGTTCACATTCATTGTCAGGACCATTCAGAGTTATCTGGAGCTCCTGGAAATCTTGTAGGGTCCTTTCAGGTCATGGGCAGTGCTCTTCCTAAGAATTGTTGGAATCAAGGTAGTACATGAAATGCAGTCTACAGCCGGGCGGTGGTGGCGCACGCCTTTAATCCCAGCACTCAGGAGGCAGAGGCAGGCGGATCTCTGTGAGTTCGAGGCCAGCCTGGTCTCCAAAGTGAGCTCCAGGAAAGGTGTAAAGCTACACAGAGAAACCCTGTCTTGAAAAACCAAAAAAGAAAAAAAAAAAAAAAAAGAAATGCAGTCTACATCTGGAGATGAGGACTATGGGTGAGAGCCAGTATATCCCTCAAGGATATTCACTGAGGTTCTGCTAAGTGCCAGGTTTAGGTCACATGGTGGAGATAGAGATGTTATAGTTACTATTTCATAGTAGCAATACCACCCCACCCAAACTCCCTGGCAACTCAGGGATCCTGTTGGACAGGTGGCTTCTGCACATCTGGAAAGATGGAGGCTGGGATAACTGATGGCTGGAGGTTGGAATTATTTGGAGGCAGACTGACTTCCATGTATGTGGGGTCTTAGCTGGGCTATTGGCTGCAACCCCACAGGTGACCTATCATGTAGTCTTTTTGTTTGGGCTTGTTTTTAATGAGGCAGTTGAGTTTCAGGAACTAATACCCAAGGAGGTGAAGGTAGAGTCTGTGGCACTTGAGGACTTGACTTAATTTGTCATTACTTACACCATATTGGTTGGTCCGTTCATATGGAAGAAGAGAGAGTGGTAAAGATCTTCAAAAGAATATGTAGTTGGGAAATACCACTGTGACCACCTTTCTCAAAGGGTCCATGCTGTGCCTTCATGGACCTATAATTGAGTAGGGAATACAGCCAAGCCTTTAGCTAATCAACAAATATCTATTGAACATATGATATGCCAAGTTCAGTCTTAAAGATTTAGAGATATGGAAGGTAGATATTTTCCTTAGCTTTGAAGCTTGCCCATTGGTGACAAAAATGATGAGAAATGATGATAAATAATGACATATAATGTAGTGTTAGGTACTCATTAAATGATATAATGAAAAATAAATGGGATAAAGATGTTGAGAATGCTATTTAAGATAGGGATATTGGAGAAGACCTCACTGGATACAGTCTAGGCAAAGGTGGAAACAAGTGGAAGGTCCAGAGACAAACGTTCCTTGCATGATTGAGAAGTGATCAGAAAACCAGTATAAACGGAGGGCAGTGAGGAAGAGTGTTGAAATGAAGTTGGAGGAGCAGTAAGGAGTCGAATGATACAGGGGTGTGCAGGCTGTGGTGACGATGTTGTATTTGATGTGATGCATGATGGAAACTTGGAACAGTCTGCTAGGTGCAATCATTACCCTTCACAGGAAACCTGATGGAATCTGAAATCACCTAGGAGACAAACCTCTGGATCTGTATGAAGGAATTTTCAAAGAAATTTAGCTGGGGTAGGAAGTTCTAGCCTGGATGTGGATCACAGCATCTGTGGGCTGGGGTTCTGGACTTCATATAAAAGGGGCAGCATGCCTGAGCAGGGGTATTCACTGGCTCCTGACTGGGGATGCAGTGTGTCCAGCACCTCATGTTCCTAGCTCCCTGCCTTCCCTGCTGCAACGGACTGTGAAACTGGCCCCAAACAAACCCTTCCCTCCTTAAGTTGCTTTTCAGGTCTTTTGTCACAGCAAGAAGAAAAGGAATCACCACCAGCAAAGACCCAGTCTCCATCCCCCTACTCTTGGTTATGGTGAGTACTGTGAGGAAAAAAATCTTACAGGAAACCTTCGGGAGTGGCTGCAGTCTACTCCAGACCTAGTGATCAAAACCCCCCTGTTAACAGACGGCCTCTGTAGGTCAGTGGTGGCTCTGCTCCATATCCCCTCGGGATTTGAGCCAAAGACTTCCTTCTCCCCTGAGAAACTGCTGTCTTAGTGAGAAAAGAGAGACGCAAGAGTGGAATCTGTGGTTGCTCATGAAGAGCCCATGTGAGTGCATGTGTGTGTGCTTAAATGGTCTAGCCAAAGCTTCTGTCTCGGGACTAGAAAACATAACCCCTGTGAACCCCTATGACTCTGTGTGTGTGTGTGTGTGTGTGTGTGTGTGTGTGTGTGTGTGAGAGAGAGAGAGAGACAGAGAGAGAGAGAGACAGAGAGAGAGAGAGAGACAGAGAGACAGAGAGAGAGAGACAGAGACAGGGAGACAGAGAGAGACAGAGAGAAAGAGCATTCCTGCAAGCATTGAAAGCTTCTGAGTTGGGGATGGTATGATAGAATTTGTTTTTTCACCTGACACTGCAGCTTCAGGGACAGCAGGAAGACAAAGGCTATGGTACCTTCTGGGTGATGGTCAAGCAGGGACATTCAGGGTGAGGAGGTGTCAATGTATGATGTCTCTAGCATGCCAGGTACAATGTCAGCTACTGCAGTATTAGAAAATACGCCTAGTTGCTGGATTGAAACTCAGACTACGCAGTAGAAAGAGGTTGTCTAACTCAGTCAGACAGGCCAGACTCAACATCAGGCAGGATTTCACTAGGTGAAGAGAGGCTGGGGAGAAGGGGGGCATTCAAGGTGGAGTAGTTTACATCTGTGACGGATCTCCAGCAGGAAGTAGGTAACTGTTTTTCTGGGCTTTTGGGAAGAGGAGCACTTTGTGTTTTGAGATGGAGTCTCTCTATGTTGCTCAGGCTGGTTCAGGTGAAGTTCCTGTCTTGTCTTCCAAATAGCTGGGACTCCCCGGTTACCGTTGTACAACTATGGGGAAGGAGAAATCACCTGTCCCTACTGTCTACCCTCTCTCTGGGAGTTATACAGAGTACTGTCCCCTCCTGAATGTGATTGATCCCCCAAGTGCTAACTTCAGGCATGCCATCCCCAGGCCTTTCTGATAGAACTACATCATGTCTAGTGTATTGTTTGATGTAATACAAAGTGCAAAGATTTAGCCCAGGTCTTGAGTATCTTAAGGGTTTAAGATTCCATATTACCCCTGTCTCTTCCTGCTCTGTCCACCTGTCATTGTGGAACAGAAAAGGACAGTCAGAAAATCTTAGTCTCATTCCCAACCTTGTTTCCTCAGCCGAGTAAACTTGAGCAAGATGCTAAACTTCTCTGAATTTCTTTTTCTCTTCTGTCAGGATGAGTGAATGAGGTCAGTCCCTGCCCCTCACCTCGTGCGTGTGTGTGTGTGTGTGTGTGTGTGTGTGTGTGTGTGTGTGTGTGTGTATGAGAGAGAGGGGGTATGTTTCATGAAGCATATTCGTGTTCAAGTTAGTATGTATATGTACACACTACGTGTGTGTGTGTGTGTGGCCAAGTGTCTGCATCTATGGCTATCCATCTTACATTTGGAAACAGGGTCTCCCATCGAACCCAGAGCTCACCCACTAGCTTGGCTGGGTAGCAAGTTCTGGAGATCCATCTGTTTCGCCCCCTTCTTCCCAATGCTAGGGTTAGAGATAGGTACCACTGCACCCAGCTTTAATATGGGTGTTGGGGTTCTGAGCTCAGGTTCACATGCTTGTGTGTGAAATATATTATTGACTCAGCCATTTACCTTGTATGAGATTTCTCTTTTAAAATAGAGACTTTCGGCCGGGCGGTGGTGGTGCACGCCTTTAATCCCAGCACTCGGGAGGCAGAGGCAGGCGGATCTCTGTGAGTTCGAGGCCAGCCTGGGCTACAGAGTGAGTTCCAGGAAAGGCGCAAAGCTACACAGAGAAACCCTGTCTCGAAAAACCAAAAAATAAATAAATAAATAAATAAAATAAAATAAAATAGAGACTTTCATGGTATATGGGGAGGAAAAATTCCCTATATGACTCTGTCTACACTAAATGCCACCCCAGCCCAGTTGTTACAACTAAAAAAAAAAAAAACAAAAAAAAAACCTCTCATTTTTTTCTAAGTGGCCCTGAGAGTTGGTGATGGTAAGACCTGGGGGGCTACCACTGAACAGCTAGCTCAGCTTGTCCTCTGCTCGTGATGTGGAGACCTGTGTCAGGACCACAGCAGGAAGAGCTCAGCACAGATGAGCAAGGAGTGGGTCTTAGAGACTCTGCACACGCGCTTCTAAGAAGGCTGCTTCTCCTCTCCCTGAGGTGTTTCTTGGCTCTGCATATCAAGGAAGGAAGGAGCTCAAACATGCAAAGAAACAAAGCTGATTCTATGCCCAGGATCCTTCTTTGTCCCCTGATCATGTTCTTGGCAACTGATACATAAACCCTCTTGGGGTGGCAAAAAAAAAAAAGTGACCATGTGGTCACTAAAAATACATTTGACCTCCAGTAGTGTGACTTGAGGTGTGTGACCCAGAAAAAGGAGCCACAGAGGGGCCTTGAGCACTCTGGAATAAGAGGCGCTCAGACCTGGAATGGTGGTAAGGCAGACTACTGAAATCCATATTGCCTCGTTTGCTGAGAAGGTAAGAGATGGGCAGGGACTCAGTTCCACTCTGAAATGTACTCTGCTGCCATGTGGAACTGGCCACCTCTCCTTTCAGCCCTGCATACTATTCAGAGAGGAGACCCCAGGCTGGGGACTGGATTGTTGGTGAACTTTCCTCCTCCAGCTGATGTGGTGGTCCTGAGGACCCATGCAGCTTCAATCCATCCTGTCCCCCACTCACTTATTCTCCCAAGGTCAGCAGCTCTAAATTATAATGCTGCTTGCTCCACACCACTAATCTTAAGCAAGCCTCATATTGCAGGTTATTAGCTGTTCACCTTGGCATCCCGTGAACAGGCACGAAAATCACCCCACAGTCCAGGCCCTGTATTAACTGAATATGTGGGAGAATAATGGAGAGTACCATTGGTGTTCAGATATGAGAGTTTATTGTCCCTTTAATTTTACCCCTGAATGTTCCAATTAAATTATTTTAATTTAGCAATCGGGGGAGAAGGTCTTTTTTTCCCCTTATTTCTTTTATTGCAAGCATCTTAGTTAAAAATCTATTAGTGATGTCACTATCTTGGTGCTGCTTAATTGATAAAAATGACCTTTTTGGTGTGAGTATGTGGTGTGCGTACATGTTTGTATGTATTTTGATGCGTGTGTGCGTGTGCATGTGCGGTGTGTCATGCATGTACACGAATGCCTGAACTTGACATCCAGTGTCTTCCTTGATGGCTCTCCGCTGTATTTACTGGGGCACTTTTTTTTTTTTTTTCTGACTCCAGAGCTTGAATTATAGTTTATCTAGCTAAGTCAGCTTGCCCCAGTGATACCTCCTTTCTGCCTCCCATGTGCTGGGATCAAAGGTGGCTGCCATGTCTACATAGCTTTTCACGTGAGTACTAGAAGTCCAAACTCCCCTCTTCCTGCTTGTGCAGCAGCCACTTTTTCTACCTATTTATTCTCAGTTAGCATGCCCCTTCAGTGATCTCATCTCACAACTAAGAACCACATTCAGGAAGTCCTTTCTGGACACTCTGGCTCACTATAGCTGTTGATTTTTAACATGTTGACCTCATACATGCAGACAATGTATTTTGGTCATATTCACCACTCTTCCTCGCTGATCCAACCCCCCTCAACTTTTCCCCCCATGTTAATTACTCACTGAATTCAATTTGTGCTGCTCATATACGCATGGGTGTAGGACTGATTTCTCCCTTCCCCAGGACCATCAACTGTCTACTAGCTCCTCATGACCCCCCGCCCCCCTTACTCCATGCTGGATGTTGATTGGCCCAATCTTATGAAGGTCTGGTGTGGACACTGATCGCCGTAGTAAGCATGTTACCTGCTGAACCAACTTTCTGCCCCTAGAAGATCAATTTTGATGTATTCATTGCACAATTTTATGAAGCTCTGCGACATTTTCAGAGTTTTTATATGATTTTCCATGACAGCATTCTGTGTATCTCTAGTGCAGATGTGAAAATGGCTGACTTAATGGTCTGAATAATGATGACATCTTTATTTACATTTGACTGATGTTTGGTTTTTGGATAATTTCTCCTCACAAAAATACCCTGATTAAACTTAGTATTTTAAGGGAAAATTTTTATGAGCTTTGATATTACCTGAATTAAAATTTAATTGAGTTTTTAAAAAAGAAGAACCCAGTGGCATTGTTTTGGGGAAAGGGATTCAGATGTAGCCTTCAGAGGTTGAGACAGTTTCATTCCTAAGCAGAGAGAGAATGGCTGCTGATTCCATGGGCAAGCTCCCACTTATTTGCCCATCTTGAATTCTTTGGTTTTATTTTAACCAGCATCCTGAGCTGGACATACAGGTGTCCTCCGAACATTTTCTCTCATTCTTGGTTTTGGTTGGTTCTTCTGCCTACACCTTCCTTTATCACTTTCCTCTCATCCCCACTTGGACCTTTCTGTCCCCAGAATTTCCCCCTCTCCTTTCATATCACATGTGCTCTGCTACCCTCCCATTAAGTCCTCTTCTTTCCCTCTCCTGGGCCCCTGGCCTCTACATGCACTCACTCCCACATAAAGGCACACATAGAGAAATTAGAAGCTAGGCGTCTGCATGTGAGAGAGAACATGGCATGTTTGTCCTAAGCTTGGCTTTATTTTAGTTGACTTATTCCAGCATGTGGTAATGTCTTACACTAAGTCGTAAGCTCTCCCCAGATGTTTAGACATCCCCAGACCAGGCACATAGTTGCTCCACAATAGACTGTTTGCAGAGAAGGCTCATTAAACAGAAAAATCCATGCTTTCCCTGGTCCTGTAAAGGCACCGATAGGACCAGATGACCACCAAACTCTGATCAATGTATTCCAAGCCTTCTACCTTTTTCTTTCAAGACACCATCTCTCAGTGGGTTCTTTAGACCTTTGGGCCATTTGTCACTGCAGCAGTGCCTGGGGAAGTGTGTGACAACTGAGCTCCAACTTGGGAGGCAGTATGTTCAAGTTGGCTGACTCCAGGGCGTGTTGGTGAGGTCAGGGATGACCTCATTTGGACCAGAGGGTTCTTGATGTAGTGTGGAGCCAACTTTTTGACGGCTTAGAGGTCACCTTGTTCAGCTTCTCTGTTCCCTTGGGGTTGGAGGAATGGGCAGGCTGCCTTGTGTTGGTGAGCTCCTCATCCCGAGAGAGCAGCTCAGTTGCTGTGATTGTTGCAGGAGGCCTCATCTCCGGGTGCTGAGGCTCGTCAAGGGCCCCTTAGCTAGTGAATGCCTCATGCATGTCTTGCCTGACTATGGAGTGAGCCTGGATTGGGCTCACAAAGTATTCTTTGTTTTTAATTTTCTTTCCTCATATATGGCAGGCCTTTCTATCTTCCTAGGTTCCTGTTCTTCATATATATGTTTTCTCATTTTTGATCTAAGCTCTTTCCTGTTCTGGTTTTCATTTCCTTTTCTTTCTTATATTTTGTTTGTAAGTGAGTCATTTGGCTGAACAAATTTACAATGGCTGTAATTCACTCATATATTGGTCTTGGCCTCCATCTTGTTTGAGGCAGGATCTCTTTGTTGTTTTTCTGCTGTGTACCCCAGATTAGCTGGTCCACAAGCTTCCAACGATGCTCCTGTTCTCCCTCCCATCTCTCCATAGGGATTACAGATGTGTGGATCATGTGCTTTTCTGTGGGTTGGGAGGGTTTGAACTTAGGTCTTCATGCTTGCTCAGCAAACGATGTGTGTACCAAGCCACCTTCCCAGTCCCTGTAATTGACTCCTGGGATAGAAGGACGAGCAAGTCCATGAAAAGGAGAGATGAACAATGAGGTCCGTGGAGCCTTCTGCACGGACTCTGGGCCACTGCCATCTCTCCATCAGCGTTGTGGAATGAGCCAAGTTGTGGTTTCCATTCACTCATGTTAACATTGTTCATATTGATGTGATGTGGTGGTAGGTGCTGCTTCGTTTATTCATGCAAACACATTCTTTACATTTTCTCCCAGACTGGGTGCAACCGGTCTAGCAATGATGATGAGTAAGTTGAGGTGCTTTGGTGTGAGGGCTGTTTCAGTTTTAAATGGAGTACCCCGTTTGGTCATACAAAGATACCTCCTACAAGAAAGTGTTGAAGAGCCCTCTTAGAAAATTTGGCTTAATGCTGTTTTCCATCTAAAAGAGAGTCCAGGAACATTTGTCAGGGTCCATAGCCTGTTTAGCACTCCAGTCTGTGGTACCCTGGCTCACCCAGGAGCCTGTGTTCTGGAAGGCTCTACTTTTAGGACAGGTTTGTTGACATTCTGGAGTTGGTTTATGCAAATGAATTCACAGATTGTTGCAAGGGAAAAATGGCTGGAAGGATTTTTTTTTTCAGATGGCCTGGGCTAGCCCTGTGCTCCCCAAATCCAGAGTTCAGTGGGGCAGAATTGCAAGGCCTTCAACGTTCAGTGCCAGGACAGTGGATGTCATCGCATCCTTGACTCCTTGTTGTTTGGCCTGAAATCCCCTACGCTTCCTCTTTCACCCCTTTTAGTTGAGCATCTATTGCACGGGGCCAAGAAGCTCTCCGCTCCTTAGTTCAGTATGTGCTGCCTAGCTCCTACCACCAGGAGATTGTAGTGGATGTTTCCGGTTGGTCAGGGGGAGGAAACATCAAAGCTGGAAGCAGCAGTGCTGCTTATCACAGGTGATGTTGGGTGCAAGCTATTAGCCCCCAGGAGGTCGTTTGTCTTAGAGATGCAAAGCCAGAAAATCAACAATCAAAAGAAAGCAGCTCTCTGAAGTCTCAGTAGAAGTATGGAGGCTGAGAGAGATTTAGCATTGGCTCCAGAACCTGTAAAGAAAAGCCTGTGGGAGTTGGGGCAGTTTTCAGGACTCCAAGCCCCAAGCACAAAAGGGTTTGATTATTTTGTATATAGAATTTGCTGTTGGGCTTTAAAACAACATATTGTCTCAAGGTTCATGGAGATGTACTAGGAGCTGACACAGACTTTTTTGTACCCTGGGCAGTGGACTCTCATGTCTGGTCCTGTTTTATGTATTAATTTTTCAGTTTACTATTGTAGTTGTCCTCTGGATCCAGACCCTTGCCCAACTGGATCTTATAGTTTAATGGGAAAAATAGAAGATAAACCTCTTTTTAAAAAATAATGACAAGGCTGGATAGTCAGTAAAAAGTGCTTGCTCTGCCTACACGGGGACCTGAATTTGAACATCCGGCACTCACATGAAAGCCAGTGTGGCAGCATGATCCTGGGGCTCGCTCTATAGCCAGTCAATTGGTGAGCTGAGTTCAAGGGTCTGTGAGTACCCTGCCTCACAAAGTAAGATAGAGAGTGAGGGGCTCCTCCCATAGCCTGGCTTCCTTGAACTTCCGAGTTGTTGGAGTGCAAGCTCCTTCAGCCCCTCAGTGTGAGTGCGCGTGCATGCGTGCGTGCGAGCGTGTGTGTGTGTGTGTGTGTGTGTGTGTGTGTGTGTGTGTTTTCTCTTCATCCTCTCTATCCGTTTTTCTACCTCACTTTTTGTCTACTTCACTTCTAACTTTCACTTCTGGCTGTGGTGTCTTTCCTCTCTTACCAGGGCTTAAGGAAACTGAACTTAGTATGTATTTCCTAGTTTCCTGACCTCTGGCTGTCTCCTGTAAGTGGCCAGCCAATAACAAAGTTCTGACACATTTGGAGAAAGCTGGCCTATCTGGCATTCTCCTTGCCAAGCTCACTTGCACAGCCCACAGTCGGCCTCCCCTGTGCCTCTCTTCAGGCGTCTACGGCGGCTACTCTCACCTTCGGAGAGCAGTGAGGCTCTTGACTCCAGGCTGCTGCTGTAAAGTCTGAGCAAAAGTGTTTGTTTAATTTGGCAGAAAACATATTATTCACTCCAGACCCATGGGTTTGTTTCCTGTTGAGCCTCTGACTTAGGGGCTTTGGTAAACTCTGGTCGCTATGCAGAGCGTTGCTGCCAGCTGCTTGGGTGTGACAAAAGTGGGAGCCTTTTTGTACATTTGAGGGTGGTCTCCCCTTCTGAGTGGCTCATTCCATGTGTGGGATGTTGGTGAAAACTGAACTAGACAAGACTTTTGGCGTCCAAGAGAGCAATTATCTGATACTGACTTGCTACTGAGAAAACTGGAGTTTCTGTTGGGTTCTCATTAATAAAATAATTTTGAAGTGGATTCAAAGAAGCTTGAGGACAATTGTATAAAAGTTTGAGAGAAAAACAACAGGACAGGTAAACAGGGAATCCATGTGCTTCCAGGAAGAAGGGAGGTAGAGAAAAAGTCAGGTCTTTAAGTTTGACGTGGGGGTTGGAGGAACAGTGAGAAAGCCCAGTGTGAGAGGCGTGTGGGACCATAGAGCCACGGTGAGAGGGTGCCCACCCCATCGGGGTTCTTGTGTCACGAGGAAAGGGTTGCTTTAGGGATGGGTGCATGATTAGACGTAGAGATAGAGCTTGCTAAAGAAGGAGAGATGTTCCCAAGAAAGAGAGTGGGCTGGGCCAGAGCCCCAGAGAGCTGGCCCATGTGGCCCATGAGCCTTGTAGGACATTTACATAATGCCCGACTCCCCCAGGTTGACATATCACAGGATTAGACTCTCATCCACTTCTGCACATCAGAAGAAATCCAGGTCTTCCTTTGTTTCTCTTCGTGTTAATCTTAATGGTTCAGTTCAGTCCCTGTCCTTCTGCCGCAGGAGTTTGGGGAAGGTGGCCATCCAATTTAGATATTTTCTAGTTCTGGAATGACAGTATGGGAATTAGGTTGAAACTTGAAATTGTTACTCTTCGATCATTTCAACCTAGATAAAGGGTATTTTCATATACTTGGACCTAGTAATAATGAGCAATTAGGAAGAGAAGTGGGCTTTGTCTAAAATGCTCCTCCATCTTCATCGGCCACATTAATTCATTTCCTAAACATGCACTTGTTGAGCATCCTGTGCTAGCATTTTGGTAGGTACTAGGGTAACAAGAGAAATCAAGAGTGATTCCTGGCCCCTCACCAAGAAGAAGAGCTTTCTACCAACTCCAATGTCAGTGTCAGGGGCTCAGAGGAAGCCTCTCATGGTGCTGAGGGCAGGGTGGGGAGAGCAGCTGTCCCAGATTGTCCAGGGCTGCTCTGGTTTCAACACTGAAAAGTCCTGGGTAAAAGGGGCCAGTTCAACCTGGGGCACTTAGACAAGAAAGATGGTGAAGAGGTTCAGGGCTGTGGATGAAGCCTACTCTCCTGCCTTGGAAGAGGCAAGGACCACTAGCAAGAGGAAAGCGCGGGGAAGTCTCAGAACACAGAAAGCTGTTCAATTTGTTTAATCAGAATTTCTTTAACTTTTTTGACTTTGTAATTCTTTCCGTGAGAACATCTTTGGGTTCTCTCCTCTTTGACCCTTGACAAAAAATTGCATCCTTCTCCATCCTAAAGTGCGCATTATTGCCTTACGTTATTAGTCAGATCCGTAATTCAGGCAAAAATTAGTATTAAAATAGCCCCTTGAAAGTAAGTTTAGTAATAATGCAATTTGGGGATTAAAGGTTTCTAGAAGGGTTGCTAATGTGCTGCGGAGGGTCGTGAGTTACTGTGAGATGATTTTTTTCAGGCGGGCACACAAGCAAGCTGGGGGCTCACCTCTTTCTGAAAGTACAGATTCTTTCTTACTCAAGTCTGAACCACGTTGTTATGGAAACAGACATGGTCTGCCCCATCTTGGAACAGGAACTCACTAATAATCACAGTGTGTGGCTGAGTGAACTTGAGCGGAAATGGAACATCTATGCAAAACTCCTGTAGTCCTAGAAGACTAAAGAGGGGTCTTTCCCACCCAGAAAGTTTTCATTTGTAAAAAACCCAGGAAGTTCAGGCTTTGTTTCTTCTTTTATTATTGTTCAGAAAGTTCATCTATAAATATTATGGCAATTAGCTAGCTTAACCTTTTCTCCTGATATGGGGCTGTCAGAACCATAACATGATGAACTTGAATCTTTGCCGAAGCCCTCAAGTTTTCCTTGGAAGTGGAGGTGGGTGGTGGTATCAGTGATTGGTTGTGTTTCTCTCCAGTCCCACTCACTGCATTGCATGAGTTCCTGCCTCTCAGACCTCACCATAAGGCAGTGGTTCTCACCTGTGGGTCATGACCCATTTAGAGGTCGAATAACCCTTTCATAAGGGGTCACCTAAGGCCATAAGAAAATACAGATATTTATATTATGATTCATAATAGTAGCAAAATTATAGTAATGAAAATAATTTTATAGTTGGGGTTTCACTACAACATGAGGAACTGTATGAAAGGGTCACAGCATTTGGAAGGTTGGGAACCACTGCCCTAGAAGTCAGGAAATTCACCCCATCCTTACTTTTGCATCTGTGCCTAAGCAACTTCACAGACGCAAAACTCTTCCAGGGTGCAAGTAAGTTCAGCAATTTGGTTTCCCTTGTTTTCCTTGAGTGCCAGCATAGCAGTCTGTGAACTTCTCATAGCTAAGATTTCAGTGCTTTGTAGATGCTTTGGATATGGAAGGGCCTGGTTATGTTAGAGCTCATGGCAAGGGTCAGAGAGTGGGCCTTTACATACCTTATGTCACACCGAGTGTGGTCCATTTGCCTTGACTTTATACTTCCAGCCCACGGTGAGCTTTTCTGCTTCCCTTGCTCTGAATGGTTTGCCTAGTTTCAGAGTTTCTTTTTACATGTTTCAGAGAGACAATTCCCCTGGCCCACAGCCATGCCTGCCCTGACTAATGCTGCGTTCAGCACGTGTTTCTGCTCACGTCCTTGAAGCTTTTCTCTGTGTCAGAGCAATTCCTTGCCATTATCTTATTTTCTGACTTCTTTTGTAGGGATAATGATGGTGGCCAATTTGTGCATTTTATAATGTTTTAATCCAGCCATGTTCCTGCTGCAGTGTGTGCGGGAAGCACAGCAGTGTGCTCCTACTTGTTTTCTCTGGGTCAGCCTTCACAGTCTGCTTCCCAAACGGGCTGGACCTGTCTGTTGTAGCCATTATCTTGTGAAGTTTGGGAAACTGCGGTCATATGACTGTTAGCAAATATGAGAACATTTTCTTTTGACATGTTTGTGTTTACTTCCCAAACTGCTTTACATTTCTTCGTTACAGAGCAATTTCAGGCTTCCCCTTGTTAAGAGATGTTTATTATTATTATTTTTAAATCAACCTGATTTTCTGTTTCCTAAATATGAAAATTTGTGCTTTGTTTCTCACATGTATCATTTTCTGTTTTTTTTAAAAGCGTGCTTCTTTTTTTTTTAAGATTCATTTTGTAATTTCTGTGTTTATGTGTGTGCTTGAGTGTGTATGTGCACATGCTTGCAGGTACCTGTGGAAACCAGAAGAGGGCATCAGAGTTCCCAGACCCAAAGTTATAGTTAATTGTGAGGCACTGGACATGGGTGCTGGAAGCTACTCTGCAAGAGTAGCGAGTGATCCCTCAGCCATTAAGTGAGAACTTGCTTTTCTTCAATATAATTTTAGTCTTTATCAAAAAAGCATTTGCTTATGCTTTCTGCAGACAACCCAAGTCATTCCCTAGTAGACTTCTACTTACCATGTCCCTGAAAGTCCTTGTTGTCCCCTTGGTTGGGATAGAATACTCTGGAAGTGTTTGTGATGACTATTTCAGCCAGCCAAGTAGAGGACCTGGCTGGGTGACTTGGAGTCACTAGTGTCTTCTTTGACACTCGGGATATGGAATGGGTTGTGTGAGATGCATATGATGTGTTGAGTACAGGCCTTCCAAAGAGCGAGTCTCCCATGCACGGCAACTATTACTACCGGTACACGCCTGAGAATCAGATGGGTGAACCCTTTCTATGTGTGAGCCTCTTTCCAAATGCTCTGCCCCTTCCATTCACTTAAGCAGGAACACCACCTATCTGAAGACAGCAGGTCTCACGAGCCCAGTCTATTTTTGACCTAAACTGCTATGATTTGTTACCATTTCAGCCTGCAAATCCAGGTTCTCTACCCGTGGTTCTCTATTTTGGGTCTCGGACCAACATTATGTCACAAGAAGGATCTGGCAGGTCACCTGTGGGTTGCTAAGTCACATTTGTGCTCACGGAAACAGCAGGCAGAAGCAGGTTGATGCCCTCGGGTGTTGGTGTCAATCCTGAACATTCAGGCTGCCTAGTGCTTATGGTATGGAGTAACTGGCTTTAGAAAATTTTTGGCTTTAGAAAATTATCCTATCCCTACACGTGACTCTCTTATTTCAAAGCTTTATTTATATTTTAGCAAATATCTTTTTTTTTCACATATGTGTGTAGGGATACTTTTTTCAATCTTCATACTATTTATTTTTTTATATTTTTATTAAGAGATTTTCTATTCATTTTACATACCAACCATGGATTCCCCTGTCCTCACTCCTCCCCCCCCCCCCAGCCTTCCCTCTCACCCCACCCCCCATTCTCACCTCCTCCAAGGCAATGTCTCCCATGGGGAGTCAGCAGAGCCTGGTACATTCAGTTGAGGCAGATCCAAGCCGTGGAGGGATATTTTTGAGTGTGCAAATGTGTGAATGAACATGTGAGTATGGCAGCCAGAAGACAGCCTTGGGTGCCGGTCCTCAGGCACCTTCTCCCTTTTACTAGAGACAGTATCTTAATGACTTGCCTGGACTAGCTTGGCCAGCAAGATCCAATGTTCCACTCTCTCCGACCCTTCAGTGCTAGGATTACAGACCTATGCCACCACACTGGGATTTCTAATGTGCGTTTTATGGATCCAAACTCAGGTTCTTATGTTGGTGAAGCAAGCAGTTTGGCAGCTAAGCCGCGCCCCTAGCCCTGTCTTTACTTTCTTTGGTGAAAACTATGATATGTGGTGGTCATTCTGTCGTAAAAGCTGAAGGGCTAAAGAGCATGCTTGTGGTGGGTATGGAATGTTCTACTTGTGGTTTTTAAGATTGCTGCTGAGACGATATTTTCTTTACTTCGCTAGTTTACTTCATGGTCTTGTTCTTCTTTGTCTCTTCAGTTTACCTTTAGCCTCAAAAGAATGTTGTTGCATTTATACTTTATGAGCAGTGTATACTCTCAAATTCAAGCTCTCTGAAAAACTGGTGGGAAATTGGGTGAGGGAGTTTTCTCTTTTTTTTCTTTTAAAGGATTACCTCACTTAAAAATATTACCTTATTTCCACTGATCTGTCATCTGTTTCCATGGAAATAGAATTAGAAGATGGTTTCTGATGATCATTTTCAAGGCTGGCTCTTGACTCCCACTCCAGTTACCATAGAGATGGAAGCAAAACCAAGGAAGGTAAGGTAAAACGGAGGCCATGTAGTAGTAAACAGGGGATCTGCGCCCCCCCTCCCCCGGCTACATCTGGTCCTTTCTCTGGGGTTGCTCTGTGGCCAGGCTAGTCATAGACTCTTGGTGGCACTGGACTTGAGAGGCTTTGCTGCTTCCCACGCATCTTTGTCTTCTGGAATCAGCCTCAGTGCTCCTGGATCCCTACCCTGGCCTCTTTGTAGAATACTCTCTGAAGTCATGGAGACAATCAAGTATTGATTACTTGGCAAGCGTGGTATCTCTGCTTCATGAGGTGGGCAGGAGAGAAGGCATCTTTTGTCTGCCAGCAGCTCAGCCTTCCTGTAGCTTCACACAGGCATGAGCTTTCAGATTTCCTGTGTGCTTTTGGAAGTAGACACACACACACACACACACACACACACACACACACACACACACACAAAGAAGCCAGGTTGAGTGGCATTGTCAACACTGAACTGCACTTGGCCATTTCTCAGGTCTATCTTGGTTGTTTGCCTGGAAAGCATACATTTGGCCTTATGCTTTTTCTAAAACCCAGTCAGTCTGCATCTTCAATGGTCACGAGTCAGCTAGTTGATACTACTCACAGAAATAATCTGCCAAAATAAAAAATAAAAACAAAACAGTGTTTTTTTGAAGAAAGTGCTTAGAAATAAATAAGGATGAAATGGGGTATTTGAGTGAGATTTTCTTCTTTTGGATCCAGATCTTTTGGTACTATGCTTTGGACAAGCAGAATTTTGGACCCTCCCAGGTGAGGCTCCAGTCAACTGGTTGTTTCCAGATTCTCTACATGGCCTCTGTGTGGAAGATGCTTGAGGTGAAGGGTCATAAGCTTCACTTGCATAGCTATCATGTTTCTCAAGATTTCATCCATTTATTGATTGGTTGATAGGACCAAGCACCTCCCGTAACCACTCTGTTGACCTTTGTTGGGGAGAGATGGGTAGCTGTGCTGAAAGCCCCACCTTGAGAGGCCATCAGCAGTTGAGCCTAAGGAGATCTTTTGAGCCTTTTCAGAGGATTGGCATCTTTTACATTTTTCAAAAATCAAAAACTAGGGTTGAGACCCAGTCACACTGGGTTAATCTGTTTCAACCAAAGTAGAAATGTAGCTGCTTTGCCTGTGAACTACAGACATGCAGAAAAATCTGGGATGCGGAGGCTTTCGGAAGTCTTGCTCTCATTTTATGCTTTGGAAAATTCCCTCCTGTGTAATCTTGCTGCTACCCTTGGATGTCTATCCTGTGTGCTTCTCCTTGAACCCAAGCAGACTCTTGAGTCTTCAAGGTGTCTGGCTGTGACATTCTGTGGTAGGTGTTGGCACCTTCCTAACTTTCTTGCCTGGAGATGAGGAAACCCATATCAGAGGAATTTTACTGATACCCTCTGTTGTGTATTGAATTCTTTTTTTTTTTTTTGGTTTTTCGAGACAGGGTTTCTCTGTGTAGCTTTGGTGCCTTTCCTGGAACTCACTCTGTAACCCAGGCTGGCCTCGAACTCACAGAGATCTGCCTGCCCCTGCCTCCCGAGTGCTGGGATTAAAGGCGTGTGCCACCACCGCCCGGCCTGTGTATTGAATTCTTGTACCCCCTACTTACATTCGTACCTTAAAGACTGATATCCAGGTGTGATGATATTTTGAGGTGGGGCCTTTGGGAGACAATGAGGTCACAAGGATAGAGGCGTCAAGATTAGTACCCTCACAAGGAGTGGGCTCTTGAAGATATGTGAGAACATCTGCATTCCAGGAAGCAAACACTGAAAGGACAGAATCACTTGGCACTGTGACCATGGGCCTCCAGCCTCCAGATCTGACCGAAGCTGTCAGTCTCTGGTATTTTGTTATAGCAGCAGGAGATGACATATTCGCTGGTGTTCTTCAGCAGAGTCTAAACCTCTTCACAACTGGGCCACCTGTGTCTATGCCTTGGAACCTCTTAGAGTGATGTCCCCACCATCCCATGGCTTTTAGTTATGGTATTTTTTTTAACCTTATGCCTTTTTTTCCAGAGAGAGAGAGACAGAGAGAGACAGAGAGAGAGAGAGAGAGAGACAGACAGAGAGAGAGAGAGAGAGAGAGAGAGAGAGAGAGAGACAGAGACAGACAGAGGGAGACAGACAGAAGGAGACACACACAGAGAATGAGTGTGTGTGTGTGTGTGTGTGTGTGTGTGTGTGTGTGTGTGTGTATGTATGTATGGGTGCATGTGTACACATGCGTGTGGATATGTTGGGACCAGAGGTAAATGTCAGATAGCTTTCCTCAATTACTATCCACCTTATTTTTTTGAGACATGGTCTCTCACTTAAGCTGGAGCTCAGGGTGAGGCTAGGCTGGCTGGCCATTAAGCTCCAGGGATCCTCCTGTCTCTGGACATGCTCCCTACCCCAGCACTTGGATTACAGGGATGTCTTAGGGATCTGAATTCAGGTCCTCATGTTTATGAAGCAAGCACTTTACCAACTGAGGCCTCTGTGACAGACAGAGATTGCCTGACCAAGGCAGTGAGCATGTCTGCATTCCTGTTGCATTTCACGAAAAGGAAAGCAAGAGATAAATGAACATTGCTGAAGCCCAGGTCCCACCAGCCTTCCCACAATTCCCTGAGGCCATAGTGACAGAGCTGGGATCTGAGCTCAAGTCTTCCTGCTGCCAGCGGCCTTGGTCATTGCCAGTAGGTAGATGTGCACTTACGGTGTAGTTGATTTTAGAAGCCAGATGCCTCCTTTTATGGAGTCATACAAGAACCATGCCTTCCTCCTACTCCGCTGTTCTGGCTGCTCCCTGGCTATCCTAGAATCTGATCAGTCAGTGGCCCTGGAACAGGATACATTTCATGCTCACCCACCGTACCAGGAAGACCAGGAGGGCAAAGACTGAACTTCCCACTCCCCACCCAGGAGGAGCTTCTGTAAATGTCAGTGGAAGGAGGGTGTCTGATAGATGTTAGCTTTGCTTAGGTATCTCTGAAATTCCCAACCATGTAAGGCGTAATGAAGCTTCCTAGGCTCAGTCCCCTACCACACGCTGCAGGAGTCTTCCAGGCCATGCCTCTCCTGTGTTCTGTTCCCACTGCAAACAGCTGACATGTACAGTATCCACCCTTCACTTACTGCCAAAGCAGGCTTTGCTTGTAGGACTGTAAATCAAGCTGTCAGGTAGAGGACGGCGGTCTTATTTATTATATAAGGAGGTACTTTATAATGAAATTGAACTGTGTTGATAAATAGATATCGGACACCAATTATGTTACTGCTATTAATCAAGATATTCATATTTAGCAGCCATTGCAACCACAAAGGGTTGTGGAAGTAAATAAACTTCCTTCAAGACAAATTGTCCTACTCAGTGATTGCCTTCTCATTAGGAACACTGGCTGTTTACAAACTAGACTTTAAAAGTTAGTAATAAGCCTACATTTAGATAATAGTTATGGTTAGTCATACCAACATTGAAGGAGGCATTGTTAAATTATTTTCAGTTAATTCCAAATCACTTCTTGGTTTTAAAATATATATATACCTCTTAAAATCTACCCTGACCTAAGCCTCCATTAAATAATTTAAAGAAGTCTCTCTGTTACAAGCTCAGAGAGTGGTAAGATTTCTATGGTTATACCTGCAGGGACCAAGTTAAGATTTGAACCCATTACTCCAAAAAGAGATTTGGCATCAATGAATTCACTTACTTTTAAGCAGTTCTGTGAACTGCCATGAGAAGACACATGTGGATCTTTCTGGGACCTGTTGGCACAGGGTTCAGAGTTGATTCCCTGTTTCGCCCAGTGTTCCAGCGATAGGAGTCCCCATGGCACAATTCTTACGGAGAAATGAAAGTGTAGACAACCCGGGAACGGAGTCTGGTGGATGTGCAGGCTGCTAGAACTTAGTTTGCTTTAAAACACATACTTTTCAGATCATATTGTACGTAATTATAATCTCTACAAATAAAGAGAATGAAAGAATTTAAAATTATATTGCCATGTTTTAAAGCAAATACTTAAATTTGGAGGCTGATTTTAACGCTTTTAATAATCTGGTGTGCTTGAAATGTCAATAAATGCACTCTTCTGGGAATGTACTTACAGGCAATGATATTTATCAAAGTTAGGCTTTAGATTGCCCCAAAGCTGAAGTTATAAAGTAATTGTAATGTAAATACTGTGTTCTCCATGCTAAGACTGGTGAAAAATGAGGGTGTTTGGGGTAAGTACTCAGCAATACAACCTTGTCTAGAGACACTGGGAACTCATTGGCATTCAGCAGCCCTTTCAGGATGGAAACATCTATTTGCCTTAAATGAGATTTTTGCTTGATTGCTATTTTTATTTTGGAAATCCAATTTTAGCTTTTTGTCTCACATAATAATGAGTTTTTTGATAAATATTGTCACCCTTTATTATAAGTGTAAAGGAGAGGTAACAAATGGCATTCTGTGATGAGATAGTGTAATAAATAAAAATCAGATGTTAGGAGCCCACTCATCATTGGTGTGAATAAATGCATTCCTCTAGCTGCACAGAGAGGGAGGGAAGGTTGATTAGAAGTTTGAAGAAATTTCATGCTGTCTTTGAAAAGTCTAGAGAAGGACTTTATATTCACTTCTGATAATTCTGAGGTCTCAACCAATGTTCCTACATTATTTGATTTAGAGAAACTGTGTAGATAACTTTTCAAAATGTGTGTGTAGTGTGCGTGTGTGTGGTATGTGTGTGTGTGTGTGTGTGTGTGTGTGTGGTGTGTGTGTGTGGTGTGCGTGTGCGGTGTGCGTGTGCATGTGTGTGTGTGTGTGTAGGTGGTGTGCATGTGTGTGTGTATGTGTGTGTGGTGTCATAGGTGCATGCATACCTCTGTACTCGTGCATGTGGAGGTCAGAAATGGACACCAAGGGTCTTCTTCCACTGCATTCGTTATTCACTAAGGCAGGCTCTCTCTCTCAAACTAGAGCTTTCCAGCCTGGGCTGGTCTAGCTAGCCAGCCTGCCAGGAGGAGGCTCTGTCTCTGCTTCCTGTGTGCTGGGATTGCAGGATAGCTATCATGCCCACTTAACTTTTTTTTTTTTAAATGTGGGTGCTGGGGATCCAGACTCTGCTCCTCATGCTTTTGTATAAATGATTTATCCACTCGGCCATCTTCCCAGCCCCACATAGAAAACTTTACTGATTAATTCTGGTTGAGCTTTCCTAGGAGGTGAGTGTTTTGCTGCAGTGGGTGCTGGGGAAGTGGGCCTTTGACAGTTACTTCCTTGCCATGGATTTCCACTGAGAGGGCAGAACAGCTTACCATGGCATGGAACAGAAAATAGGTCCTAGAAGGGCCGTATAACTCAAGTAACGATTTGAAAAGAATCAGAGCAAGGAATGGAAGCTCAGACTGAAGCTCAGCTAATGAGTCCAGGAACAACTCTGTCAAGCACTGGGTGGAAATCCCATTTCTGAGTTCATTTCACAGTTCTCCTTGACACATCTCTCTAAATTACGATTCATCTCCATTTAAAAGGTACAATCCACATATTATCAAGGGGAATTGTCAGACAAAGCTTTACTCTATCTTTTCCCTCTGAGGCTGACCTTGTCCCCACAAAAGCCTTTTTTTAATGCCAGAAATGTAACTTATGTAACCACAACAAAATTGGAATTAAAAACTATCACAGTTACCAGTGGGTAAGAAAGTAGGAGTGAGTTTGGGAGAACCAGGGCTTTAAAAATATCATTATTTGGCTGTTCAGAAAACATCCTGAGAAAGAACAAAGGGGAGCATGTAGATACTTCGTGTTAGTGTTGAGGATAGCAGACAGCATAGGGGCCACAGTGGCTATCTTCTTATTTGGGAGAAGAACATAGTATGAGATCACCTGCTATGTCCCTTGACTGGCTCGGCATGTAGACAACTGTCCTTGGAACTGTTGGCCAAGGTGTCTTTTTCCTCTCCAAAATTCTTTCAGGAAGCCCATAGATTTCTTTATTTATTTTGAAATCTCAGAGTTTCTTGGTACACATTTGCCTGAGTTTAGCAGGAACTGAAAAAGAAATGACTATTCACTGGCACTTTGATGACCAATGGAGCCATTTTCTCCTTACACATTCTTCCCTTCAATTTAGGCATGGTGTGAATGATGGAACTGCCTCTGTGGTGTCGTCCACTGCTTTTTCCAAGGCATCTGTCACCATACACCTGTGATAACCATTGTAGGCGAGAGGAGTTGACGGTAGTCACCATGCGCCTGGGGTAGCCATTGTCGATGAGATACAGTTGTCAGAAGTCACCATTCACCTGGGATAGCTATTGTAGATTATATGCAGTTGCCAGAAGTCAAGTTCAAAGACAGGACATTGTCTGAGTGCAAATACATGTCCTCATCAGTGTAAGTGTGGGAAACACGTGCTTTCATAGAACTGGGGAAACAAACTGTTTTCAACCAATCAGCAAGTCAAGCTGGCTGGGAAAAGCTTGCAGCCTAAGGTTCCATTAGAACATTTGCTGCCCTAGGAGAGATTGAACTCAGGTGTTGCATCTCTCAAGGCTGCATATTCAGCATGTAGTAGGCATTATTATTATTATTTTAAACATTGCCACCTCCTATGGATATTCTTTATATCACGCCCTTTGTGGAGGTCTTATGACCTCCTTTCCCAGGTTATGGTGGCACAGGGAGGTCTAAAGAGCCAGGGTAATTTTTGCATCTCCCAAACCTGGAGTCCCTGAGTCTGGACTTCCATCTTGGTTGTGCTTAGCACTGGCTTTAGGAGAATGGGATGCTTGTAAAGCCCACTGGGAAGCATGGTTAGGTGTTAGTGTAACCTTGGTCCATTTTCCTTTCCCTTATGGCTGGTGCTCCTGTAAAATGAGTTGTCTCATGAGCAAGCACTCTGGGCTATACTTGGGCTGTTATTGGGCTTGATGGCATTGAGTCCATCTTGGCAAACAGACTTCTTGAGCTCCCATTCTTTTATGGTTCATAATTCTTCCCATTTCAGAGTAGCAGCTGAGCAAAAGAGGAGGGTTGTCTCTGGGATTGGAATTCTAGGACTTTGTGGAGTTCGTAGCTGAACACCGCAGAGCTTTTCTCTGTCACCAACATTCTGAGGTGAGATACATAACCACCTCCAGTCCTGCTGAGGGTTGCTGAGTTACTGATGTCAGCTTAGGCAGAGGAACCCAGAATGGAGAGACCTCATGCCCCCAGGTGCCAGGGCTGGATTCCAGGGTATTGAAGCAGAAAATGTGCATGCTTCCTGTAGATGCTACTGCTTAGCATGGGACATTTCTTTTGTCTGGAAGAGATGAACCTACCAATTTGGAAGGTGGAATAATGAATGGGACAACTGACTTCAGAACCATAAGGTCATGCCTGCCATCTTTTCCAGATTTCAGTTCTTTGTGGCATGGATTCCAGATGTTTCCATGCTGTGTTTTATCCTAAAGTGTAAGCTCTATAAAGCACAGAAGCACTTACACGAGAGTCAAATGATCTATTCACAGAAGAGTTTCCCACCCCCTCACATGCACAAAAAGGGTATTTTAAAGGAGTTACGCTAGGGAATTCCTACCTTTTAGATACCCACTACCATGAAAATTGTGTTTTTACACACTAATGACTCTGAGAAGTCTAAAAAAGCAATCTGTTTAATTTTACCCTGGCATTTCCCAAACTTATGTAGCACCCAAAATTTTAATTTGCCTGTAACATACTTCTAGAAATGGAGCTTTGGAACTGTAAAGGTCAATGACAGGGCATAAAATGACAAGTGCATATTAACTCACGTGCATGGTTTTCTAGACATCCTTCTAAACCAACATTAACCAGGGATTAACAAACATTCTCTTTGAAGGGCCAGCAAATAAATATTTTGGGTTTTGTGAGTCAAAGGGTCTTGGTTCCAATTACTCAATTCTATAGTGAGATAACAGCTGTGGAAAATACAGATACATGGACATGGTCGTGTTCTGATAAAACTTTTTTTATAAACACAAATGTCATCAGAGTAGTTTGTCTTGGAGGTCAGAGTTTGAGAATCCCTTGTTTGATCCCCGATCTTCTTGTTACTCCGATGCATTTTCTTTGATGTTCCTTCTTCCTGTAATATCCTTCCACAAACTCAGTAGCTCCTGCTATTCAGGCTCTGGTTCAAGCATCCTCCCCCCCC